>BLSH010101287.1:338460-348768 GCA_018402905.1 Glandirana rugosa | reverse complement strand
CTTATACACATCTCTACAATCATTTTAAAACTGTGTGTGAAAAGTATACATTAGCCGGGAGAAGCCATATCACTGTTCTTAGCACATCTGAAACTGTGTGTGAAAACTATAACTTAGCAGAGAGAAGCCATACCACTGTTCTAAGAACAGTGATATGATATATCACTGTTCTTAGAACAGTGGTATGGCTTCTCCCGGCTAATTTATACTTTTATCACACAGTTTTAAGATGATTGTACATTCTACAATCATCTTAAAACTCTGTGTGAAAAGTATACACTGATATGGCTTCTCCCCGCTAATTTATACTTTTCTCACACAGTTTGAAGATAGTCCACATCCACCTCCATTTTTGATTTTTTTTATGGAATTTTTTTTTTTTAATTATTTTAAGTTATTTCCCTATCCCCATTTCTTTGTAGGGCACTTGTCCGACCCTTACCCCCATTTTCCTTCCTTTTGCAGACCTCTAGGACTTTTATACAGCAATTTTCAGAACTTTTAGTAAAATTACCAGAACCCCGGATCCGAACCCAGACTTTTTTTTGAAAAGTCCGGGTTCGGGTCCGGGTCTCGGACACCCAAAAGTTTGGTACATAGTCACAGGCAACAATGCCACCTCTAGTGGCAGAAGAGAGAGGTGCACCAAATTCAGGTTTAGGGCAGCAGTCAGTAGATCTACCTAACAATTAGCCAGGCTAGTTACCACCTAGCAGAATTAAATTTGTTAGCAGCCCTATTTATACAGTGCAAAATATATATTTTTTTTATTCTATTATATGTATTGGGACACTTTTTCATTGTATTGTTCTGTGAAATACCCTGCCCATGTGCACCTTCCTTTAAAAAGTAATGAATGAGTGGAGTGGTTTCCATTTTTTTTGTTAACCAGTTGCTGACCGCCCTATAGCAATTTTACTGCTACAGAGTGGCTGCTGTGCGTAGGATCACGTATATATACATGTGATCCTGCACTTCCAGTAATATATACGTGATCCTGCACTTCCAGGTATATATATGTGATCCTGCACTTCCAGGAAGTGGGCGTGACTGCGCGCCTCCGGCAGCTCACTCCCATTGTGATTATAAACAGAAGGAGCCAATCAGCAGGTCCCGCGGGATTCAATGTGCGTGGGAATCCACTGATCGTTCAGTACAGAGGCAGAATGGCAGCCTGCCTATGTAAACAAGGCACATCTCAATTCTGTAGGCATGGATACTGGATTTCTGCAAAGCAGGGACACCGACCCATGTCTTCCCCTAGTGAAAGCAACTCCCACACTACACTAAAACAACAGTTAGGCACACATTTAACCCTTTGATCACCCCTGATGTTAACCCCTTCCCGGCCCGTGTCATTAGTACAGTGACAGTCCATATTTTTAGCACTGATTACTGTATTTGTGTCACTGGTCCCCACAAAAAGTGCCAGTTAGTGTTCAATATGTCTGCCGGAATATCACAGTCCCACTATTAGTCATTGATCACTGCTATTACTAGTAAAAAAATAAAAATTCCATAAATACAGTATATCCCATAGTTTGTAGACGCTATAACATTTGTGCAAACCAATCTATATACGCTTATTGGGTTTTTTTTTAACAAAAACATGTAGCAAAATAAATATTGGCCTAAATTGATAAAGAAATTAGATTTTTACATTTTTTTTTGTTGGATGTGTTTTATAGCAGAAAGTAAAAAATATTGTTTCTTTTTTCAAAATTGCCATTTTTTGCTTATAGCAAAACAAATAAAAACCTCAGAGGGGATCAAATACCACCAAAAGAAAGCTCTATTTGTAGGAAAAAAGGACAAAAATGTTATTTGTGTACAGCTTCGTGTGACCGCACAGTTGTCAGTTAACCACTTGCTGATCGCCGACCGCAGTCTGACGGCAACAGAGTGGCTCGATATCGCAAACCGCCGTCATATGATAATAAGCCATGATAATAAATAAATGTATCTTCATTGAGGACATACATTTATTTATTATCATGGCTTTTTGTTAAAGAGTATTTATTGACGGCTTAACAATAGTAGACATACAGAATAAAAGAGGCTATGCCCTAAGGCAGGGATGGTGAACCTTTGCACCCCAGATGTTTTGGAACTACATTCCCCATGATGCTCAACTACACAGCGATATCACAGCCACTGTCATATGATATATAGCCTCTTCTATTCTGTATGTCTACTATTGTTAAGCCGTCAATAAATACTCTTTAACAAAGAGCCATGATAATAAATAAATGTATGTCCTCAATGAAGATAGAACGTACTTCCCCTATATTCTCCATAATTGTATTTGCATTATTAATGCCATTATGATGGTGCAGCTGTTAATACAAATTATGCTTTAATAAGGTTGCCTCTGGGGTCCTTCCAACTCCTACTATTAATTAATCCCTAGGGGCCACAAGTTACAGAGACAAGTTACAAACCCTGTAGGCGGATGTCAAACGCTATATAAATTGGCCTTTGGTAGATGCTGTGTAATAATTAATTGCATTTGGGTTCCACTTTACTGCAGGTAATCTATTTTCTTGATGTTGATATATAGGGTGGTTACAAACAAGGCTTCACCAACAGATCAATTAAACCAGGACTGTGCCCCAATTGCAAGACTGGGCTGAGGGAGAGGAAGAAGAGGCACCTTGGACAGCATGCTGTGGGGGGCGCCGATGAGGCAGGCTACACCCCTGTCTCTGTATCACCCAGCTGTCCTGCATATTACACCCAGAGATCACGTCTCTCCCTGTGTAACCACAAGACAAATAAATATCAGGTTGGCGGCACTCCAAGCTCTCAATGCAAATATCTTTATTCCATAAAAATCAGGGTACAGGGTTCCATCTGCTTGCCGTACCCTGTTTTTTTTTTAATGGAATCAACCAAGATATTTCCATTGGAGTACCATCAACCTGACAGTTCTTTGGTCTGTTTGTCCCAGTGGCGAGTTGGATGTGCACCAAGGAATTCTTTTTCGGGCAAGAGAGGATCACTTTTCCGAGAGGGTGGTAGAGCAGCGACTGCTAGGCATTAAGAAGGAAATGCTGCCATCCCATGCCATAGCCACAAGGCCTCATTATCTTGAAGGGGGAACAATTGGTGGAGGTACTGCCTGCCTGACCTGCTGTAGAAATGCAGTGAACAAGGCATTGCTATGCCAAAATGATCTACGTGTTCCTTTTAATTTTTGGAATTAAATAAATGTTTGCAGATGAACAGTGTGCCAGCATGGACTGTTGCCTTATTGGATGGTGGAGGTACATTGAGAGCTAGAGCACCTGGAGTAGGTGTGCACACCCTATGCTGACTTCCAATTCCCAGTGCTAAGAGCAGTGTGGTCTTTGCCTGACCTGTTGTAGAAATGTTTCCTCTCCACGCCATAATAGTGTCTACTAGCATGGCCACTGGCCATGGTAGCTTGCAGCTGGACAATCGGGAGGGTGATAAAACTGCAGCTCAACTGCCTATTTGTACTGCCCCCCATGGTTGCCCCTATGTAAACGAGGCCTAGCAGAAACATTCTAGCACCTTTATAACCAGAACACTTTGCAGAAAAAAAATATATATATCTGTTTTCTCAACTCTTACATTTTTAGTTAAAGTGGTTGTAAACCCCCTTCATGAAAGTTGAACTAAGCACATATGTATCTGTAGTGTTTACTTATCTCTCTTCAAAACTCTAAGTGCCATTTCTCTCTGGTGCTTTGTTCCTCTGTTATCAGCAGAGTCACTTCTGACAAGTTCTCCAACACAGGAGATAACAGTAGCTGAAAATTTGTGTCAGAAGGGTCCATAGAGGTAGATTAGCAGGGAGCTTGTCTATTCAGAATACAGCTTTGCATGTTCATTTGTTCCTCTGCCTGTGGGGAGGGGGAGTGTCCCTTTCCATCAATCAGCTCTCACGCATTGTAAATGCAGTCTCTCCACCCACCCCTATGTACTGCTGGAAGAGGAAGAAAGATTTTTAACACAATCTGCACTTTTGAAAGGGTGTGGAAAGGGTAAGACAGAAGATATATATGTAAAACTTATGTAGGGAGATTTGTTTCATCTCTGTGTATCCTCGGAGGCTGTTCACTTCACCGGGTATATGGGAGAGTTTACATCCACTTTAAGACTTATTATTTTTCTTAACTCCTTCATTCACTTTTTTTTTTTTTTTAAATATTAATATTTTTTGTAGCACCAAGTTATGAGGGAAGGGGGAACAGGTGCACTTTGGTCTCTGTTATTTATACAAAAAGGACCTTTGCTGCAAGAAAGGGAGAGACAGAGCGCACTGTGGTTTGAATGAGAAGAACACTGACTCCTCTGGTGCTGGGGGCAAACATCCAATGTTTGAAGCGTCCTAGAAACAGGAAAGGATGGATCAAAACTATCTATAGGAGTTTTTCGGACAGACTACATGGGGAAAAGGGGCTACACAGGGGGAAGGAGGCTACACCTACAAGTTTTACAAGACGATCACAAACATGTGATGAGATATAAGATTGAAAAGTTCCACCACACCTAAATACATTATTTTTTTTAAATGGCACAGTAATATATTATGACATAAAACCTAATATTATGTTAGATTAGCATTGCTTTTGATTGGAGTTCTCTTCATGGTTGGTAACACGAGGGTCATTAGGCTGTAATGCATCTTCCAAATTAAAGATGGGCCCTCATCCCCTAAGTCAGGGGGCTCCAAACTTTCTGAACAAAGGGCCAGTTTACTGTCCTTCAGACTCTGAGGGGGGGCAGACTGTGGGAGTAGAAAATGACCTAGCAGCAATGGGAGTAAAGAATACCCCATCATTGGTATTAGTGGGAAGAATATTGCCCCATCGCTGGTATCAGGGGAACAAATAGCGCCCCATCATTAGTGTCACTGGGAAAAAATAGGGTCCTGCAGTTGGTGTCAGTGGGAGGAATAGTGCCCCATCATTGGTATCAGTGGGAGGGAATAGTGCCCCATCATTGGTATCAGTGGGAGGAATAGTGCCCCATTATTGGTATCAGTGGGAGGAATAGTGCCCCATCATTGGTATCAGTGGGAGGAATAGTGCCCCATCATTGGTGTCAGTGGGAGGAATAGTGCCCCATCATTGGTGTCAGTGGGAGGAATAGTGCCCTATCATTGGTGTCAGTGGGAGGAATAGTGCCTCATCATTGGTGTCAGTGGGAGGAATAGTGCCCTATCATTGGTGTCAGTGGGAGGAATAGTGCCCCATCATTGGTATCAGGCGAAGGTATAGTGCTCTATAATTGGTATCAGTGGAAAGAACAGGTCCCTGCAGTTAGCATCAGTGAGAAGAATAGTACCCCATTATTGGCGTACAAGTAATATTGCCTTGTATTAGTGGAAGGAATAGTGTCCCAAGGGCCTGATAAAGGCAAGCAAATGGTCATATCTGACCCCCAGGTCATAGTTTGGAGACCACTGCCCTAAGTGAACCTTTCCCTTATATTTCTTTAGTGGTACCCCGCGTGTCCACATCTCTCTCATCAAAAACCTATTCCTCCCTGGCAGGTTTCTGGAGGTTTCTCTAGTGGGATGACATTGAGCATGTAGCGTGCATGTATGGGGATGACCATCACTACTGTACATTACATGTACATAGGTTTTTTTACAAACTAACAGCTAAAAGAAGATGAGCTTTTCAGAGACAAACTGTAATGTGAACATTAACCACTTCAGCCCCGGAAGGATTTCCCACTGTAGGACCAGAGCACTTTTTGCGATTCGGCACTGCGTCACTTTAGCTGACAATTGCGCGGTCGTGCGACGTTGTACCCAAACAAAATTTGCGTCCTTTTTTGCACACAAATAGAGCTTTCTTTTGGTGGTATTTGATCCCCTCTACGTCATTTCTGATCACCGCTATAAAAAAAAAAGAGCGACAATTTTGCAAAAAAAAACAATATTTCTTGCTTTTTGCTATAATACAAATCCAAAAAAATATATAAAAAAACAAATGTATTCATCGGTTTTGGCCGATTTATATTCTTCCTCATAGGTTTGCTAAAAAGAATCGCAATCGGCATCTATTGATTGGTTTGTGCAAAAGTTGCCGCGTTTACAAACCTTGAGGATTCATTTCTGGTGTTTTTACATTTTTTTTTTTTTAGTAACGTCGGCGATCTGCGATTTTTATCGGGACTGCGATATTGCAGCAGACATGTCGAACATTTTTGACACCTTTTTGGGACCAATGACATTTATACAGCAATCAGAAATTTAAATATCCACGGATTACTGTATAAATGCCATTGGCAGTGAAGGGTAAACCTTCAGGGGGGATCTAGGGGTTAACTGTGTTCCCTGGGTGTGTTCTAACTGTGAGGGGGCTGGGCTGTCAGGGGCATAAGAGATCTAACTGATCCCAGTGACAAGGATTAGTAGATCTCTTACATGCCACCTGACAGAGCGGGGAACCGGCGTGTTTACTTCGGTGGTTCCCCGTTCTTTCCCTCTGGCAGCTCATCGCCATCCTCCAGAGTGTGGTGGGCACGAGCGTGCCCCCTAGCTGCCTGTCCATAAATCGCCCTCTATTTACGGTGATTCGTGAGAGAGGTCCACACTGCCGCAGTAAATATACTGCATGCGGTGTGGAAGTGGTATAACTAAATGCAAAACTTTTTTTTAACTTTTGGACAGAGTGGAGAGGGATTAGAGCCCCTGTTAATTTCTATTGCTGTCTGTGCCCCCGAGTCATCTCTATTTTTCCTGTTTACCATTATCAGTGATAGTGAAAGTAAGAAAAACCCGAATTTTGGGTTGTCCCCAGAAAAGTAATAGATGGGAAATCTTCCAATAGGGATACTAGTTCTGGTGACCTGGGGGTCCCCAAAAAATTCCTTTCATTAGTAGAGATATTCGTATTTCCTGTTTGGCTATGGGAATGAGATGGCGAAAAAAAAATCTCGCAGGGGTTATAACCCTCCCTTACTGTAGCCAAAATGAAATAAAATATTTGCCCATAGTTCTACTTTAAGTTGTTATTGAGTACATTATATGTATACAGTATTTTCTCTATAAAGTATTTAACCACTTCAGATCTGCTTGAGCGTGCCCGCGGGTCGGGCGGACTCGATGTCCGCCGCAGACCCGCGATCCCTTTACAGAGAGCCAGAATGGGGAACTGCCAATGTAAACATAGCGGTTCCCCACTCTGTGACGGGGGGCATGACAGATCTACTGATCCCTGTGATCGGGATCAGTTAGATCCGTTATGTCCCTGTCAGCCCAGCCCCCACACAGTTAGATCACATACAGGGAACACAGTTAACGCCTTGATCGCCCCCTTAGTGTTAACCGCTTCTGTGCCAATGACATTTATACAGTAATCAGTGTCTGTTTTTAGATCTGATCGTTGTATAAATGTCATTGGTCCCAAAAAAGTGTCAAATAAAATGTCAGACATGTCTGCCGCAATATCACAGTCCCGATAAAATTTGCAGATAACCACCATTACCAGTAAAAAATAAATAAATAAATAAAAACACCATAAACCAATGTCCATAGTTTGTAAGCGCTATAACTTTTGCGTAACCCAATCAAAATACGCTTATTGTGATTTTTTTTTATCTAAAATATGTAAAAGAATATATATCGGTCTAAACTGATGAATATATTTGTTTTTTTATTTTTGGATATTTATTATAGCAAAAAGTTTAAAAAATTGTTCTTTTTTCGAAATTGTCGCTCATTTTTTGTTTATAGTGCAAAAAATAAAAACCGCAGAGGTGATCAAATACCACCAAAAGAAATCTCTATTAGTGGGAAAAAAAGGACGTCAATTTTGTTTGGGTACAGCGTCGCACGACCGTGCAATTGTCATTCAACGAGTGACATCGCTGAAAACTGAAAATTGGTCTGGGCGGGGGGGGGGGTTAAAGTGCCCAGTAAGGAAGTGGTTTAATGGGAAGTTTTAATTTCTTTGAGGCAATGGATGGCAGGATTGTGGATGGTATATATGTCACCTACGTTTCTCACGCACACACGGCGAGGGGGCTCCAGGGGTTATGACGGATATGGAGAAAACAAATATTTTGTTTTTTCAGTGTTTGAAACTGTTCTAATCTGGGTCCAGGAGTTTAGAGCCTTTGTAGCTTTGAGTGGGATAATGCCTCCATTCCTAGGTACACATCTTACCTAGTAGCAAGATCTCATTATTAATCTTGCCATACACTCTTAGACTTTTCTGTCTGGCTCCTTCATTTTATTATTTGGAGGATATCAGGCAGAAGATTGGCGTCAGCGCCACCCACATAGTGAATTTTAGTCATTTACCCAGGAACCAACAGAAATTTGCATGATGTATGCCCAGCTTTCGTGCATTCATAATGAGTCTGATGTTCAGGGTTCTGTCTCTCTCTCTCTCTTTCTGCTGTGGGAACCTGCTGCTGGGTGAAAAGTGAAAAAGCTGCTTGCTGACAGAACGCTAAAAACAAGAGCTGCCTGTTCTGTTTTGGTGAACACATTAGGAGACATCCTGTTAGTCACGGAAGGGGCATACGTACAGGGGCCACAGGGGTTGCCATTGTGACTCTGCCCCATTCTCCAGGGGGCCCATGCAGCCCCCCTGTACAGCTGTATAGGAATGCGGAACCGATCCCTCCATGTAGCCACTGAATGCCTGTATTGGTTCCTCTACATGCTGATCCTGCCTCCTCCCTATCGCTATCCTTTCCCCCCGGGCCCATGTGTGCTTTCCTGCCCCCCCCCCCCCCGCATTGCTGCCTGGTTTTCCCCTCCCACCCCCCACCAACTGCTGTGGGGAATCTGTCAGGATGAATGTAATTTGAGTAGTAATTTGGTCAGTGATCTTTTTTTTTTTTTTAATTCATTCATAGCTGAGGCATAGCAAATTTACTATGCTTCCGTTTATGAATTAACGGGAAGCTCTCTAGAGAGCTATTCCTGTCTATTCACTCTGTGCAGCTAAGGCTGCAGAGAAAGGGACCTATGAATCTGTCCGCAGTCCCTTTCTCTGTCTCAAAAGTGAGACATCAGGGGTCTCGTTAGACCGCTGATCCGCTGATATTTCACCAAAGCCCCCCAACAGGGATCCCAAAGAATAAAAGAAATAAAACTGTAAAAAAAATTAAAAATAAATTAAAATGGTAAGAAAATAAATAAAACAAAAAAAATAGAAAACTACCGACAAAAATGGTGGAACTACCAGTGTCACAAAGGTCCCACTTGCAACTGGGCCCTGGCATTCCACCACCGTGGGGGACACCAAGACGGCAGGAAGGTGGCCCTCTGCAGAACCATAATAAAGGGTCCCACAATGTGAGTAATGGGTCCTGGGATCAGTAGGAAGGGCTAGGGGGTTTCTTGCTTTAGACTTGCTGTGAGAAGCTTTCTCTGCATTTAACTTTATTCCTTTGTTGTCTTAATGAAAAAGTGCAGGACAAATTGTCTTGGACCATTTCTGGGTGTCTCTGTCTCATGCATGGTTTACTGGTGTTTCCACCAGTTCAGCTTATTCCCCTTACGACACATAAAAATTCTGTGTGAAGAATAGCTTTTTGTTAAGAAGCTGGCCACTGTGTCCTTAACAACCGATAAGTCACCATTCTGAACCGTAAACAAAAGAAAGAAATGAAAAGTTCAGAAAAAAAAACATCCATACCAAGCCCTTCGGGGCCTTTACGTCACCGGATAACCCCCCATCTCTATGTTTACCTATCATTCGGCTGTGTCCCTGGACGGGAACAGTCGTGTTTGGTAGGTGGCATTTTCTTTTTTCGTTTGGGTCGGGTTTTTATGTTTTTTTTTTTAAATAAAGGACTTGTCAAAAACTCTTTGAGCACTTTTTGGTGAAGGAGTAGGGGTACTATGTACCCGATACTCATTCACATAGCAGGGAGCCGGGATCTGGGGGACCCCCTTGTTAAAGGGGGCTTCCAGATTCCGATAAGCCCCCTGCCTGCAGACCCTGACAACCACTGGCCAGGGTTGTGGGAAAGAGGCCCTTGTCTCCATCAACATGAGGGCATGTGACCTGGTTTTGTTCAGGAGGGGGAGGGCACTCACTTGTCTCTCCCCTTTCCTGACCTTCCCGGGCTGCATGCTCGGATAAGGGTCTGGTATCGATTTTGGGGGGGGACCCCACACCATGCACCTTTTTTTTACATTATGGCGTGTAGTTCCCCTTAAAAGCCGTATGGCATTACTATATGTAACAAATCCTTGTTACCCTTAATGTCCTTGGTAGTTCTATTTTGTCATCCCATGTATCATGGGGATGAGGAAGTGGTTTTTCACGAGTTTCTCAAAAACTGTTCAGGAAATAAATTTTTTTT
>BLSH010101287.1:314650-329330 GCA_018402905.1 Glandirana rugosa | reverse complement strand
CATTTTTGACACTTTTTTGGGACCAATGACATTTATTCAGCGATCAGAAATTTAAATGTCCACTGATTACTGTATAAATGTCATTGGCAGTGAAGGGGTTAACCAGCAGGGGGCAGTGAAGGGGTTAACAATGTTCCCTGGGTGTGTTCTAACTGTGGGGGGGATGGGCTGGTCGGGACATAACAGATCTAACTGATCCCAGTGACAGGGATCAGTAGATCTGCTTGTCCCCTGTCACAGAACGGGGAACCGCCGTGTTTACATCGGCGGTTCCCCGTTCTACTGCTCTGTACGGCGATCGCGGGTCAGGAGCGGACATCGAGTCCGCCCGACCCGCGGGCACGCCCCCGCAGCGTGCGGCGGCGGCGCGCGCGCGCCGCCGCCGCCCAGAGCGCGCAGGGGGCGTGTAAAGGGGCGGACGTCCATGGACGTTCCCCCGGATTTTCAGGTCCGCGCTGTTGACGTCTTTTGTCAATAGCGCGGACCTGTAGCGGTTAAAGGACACTTGGGACTTTTCAATAAGGATTTATTTATTTGCAGGTCACTACCTGGGATTATTATTTGAATATGCACATATGTTTTATGCACGCATTCTTTACTCAATTTTTTTAGCGCAACTTTAATTAATATAAATTAACATAACAGACGGAGTCTGAGCAGAAAGAAAAACAAGAGAGAGAGAAAAAAGAAAAGAGACAAGAAAAAAAGAGGAAAGAACATAAAACGTAGCAAATCCTTTGCCACAATTTTTTTTTTTACACACTATGTTTGCTTATGGCAGTGATAATCACTGTTATAAGCAACCAATTTTTTTTTTTAACAATCATTTTTATTGAAAATTTTCACAAAATAGCAGTACAAAAAAGAAGGTCAAGATATTTTGTGTTAAACATTAGAATGCCTAGTGATAGATTAGTTGTCTTTACATGTTAGAGTAATCTCTAACATTATGTTGGTGTTAGTATTATTAGGTTGGCACCCTTGTCCCTGCACCCAGGCACCCCAACTTGAGAACTAACTGTGCCGTGGGGTAGGGGCACAATGTAACCAGCCCAATTTGGTAGATGTCATTCTTTCCTTATGTAGAGAACAAATGGAGGGCCTTAAATGATTGAATAACCTCCTGGGAATGCACATATACACGTAGACTGGACAGTGAGTGTACAAGGACACCTATGTACATCTCAGGGAAGGTCAACAAAAGTAACTCAACTATAACAATGATAGAAAAAGGTGAACAATGTGAATAGGATGGCAAAATATTGTTTTAAAGTATATGGCATGTAAACTGGTTTGAAATGGTTGTTGTTATGGGGTTTTCAAAGCTGGGTACTCGCACGGACCAAGAAGGGTGGTATAAATCTGTGGAAGGAAACTGGGTCTTGAGGAGGAGACATCAAACAGATCCCATATGTTAAAGAGTTATGCTCCTTGGGCAGCAATCCAGGATGTCCAATTCTTGTAAAATGCTGGGGTGGTTAGGTTAGCTCTAGCAAAAGGAGAATTCCATTTGGAAGTTTGAGTTCAGCAGACTAATGAGGTCTGACACTTTGCGTGTTTGATAAGCAACCATTTTTAATGAATGACATTCATTCATCCAGTGTGTACTTTTTTGAAGCTGTGATTGGCCACAGCTCTAACATGGTACAGACACACTGTGATTGGCCCTGTTTGTACCATGTGTTCACTGTGATCAATCACAGAGATCAACACTATAGTACACAATAAATAGCTATGAATGGAAGCCATTCATTGTGTTCAGTTGCCATGTGACCTGCTGTGATTGGCCACAGTGATCACATGGTACTGGCAGCAGCCCGGTACACTGATCTGTCATTCGCTGTGTGCAGTGGACACAGAGGGTGACAGATCCCACCACAGCACGGCCCGTGGGATTTGTGTGAGTTGTGATCCTGGGAGAACATCACATGACATCCACCCAGGATAGCAGTACTTCCACTGAGGCCATCACTGTCACCATCTGATCACTCCAGGGTCATAAAGAAACCCATAGCCCCACAATCTTGTCAGCCTGCAGATAAAGTATGTAGATAAAAACTGAACACCGTATTTTAGGAGATGCCTGTAATTTAAATTCAAGCTCGGTGAACATGACTGAGAAAAGAGACGTCAATCACATGACTGTGAAATGATATTTCAATGGCTATGGTTGCAAAGGAGCAACACATTGCAGCCGTGTGGCGACGTATAGGGCTGTGTGCTTTCTTTAAGCTATTTTTAATCAATTCTATAAGTGGTTTATTAAGTGTTAAATTGCATTCCTCATCAGCAGCAGACCAGTCTATCTATGAGCTGAGGGATATGCTGGGTTAACTGTTAATTGATGGGAGTATATGCGCATATACAAACCTTGGTTTGCCGGTTGGCTGCCTGGATTTGACAAAGGGGCGTACCTTGAAAAATGTTATCCTGGCAACCAGCTTGGTTTCCTGGTGTGTTCAAATCTGAGTGTCCGCCTTCACAATCTTCCTGGTTCCGGTGACGTCACTTCCGGTGACGGCACTTCTGGTGATGTCACTTCCGGTGATGTCACTTTTGGTGATGTGCATCCCTCCGCCTCCTTGCCGCAACCGGCGAGTATTTCCCAACAGTAATTTCACAGACCCCAAAGGTTCCCCAGCATATCCTGTACGCCTGAGACATGTGACTGGTCATCTACCGGTAACCACCATTCACTTCATTTTGGCTTTTAACTGATTGTTAAATAAACTATGACTGGTTTCATAGAGGCACTGTCCTCTGTGCTTTTGAGCTCTTGGATCCATTGCTTGTCAGGCCTTTGTGTACAATTCATACCACATGGATGATATCCATGTCATTTTAGGAGCGCCTTTGCAGTGTTATGTTCTCACCTGAATTCCGTGGCAGTCACAGCTGGCTTCAGATTGGAGACATTTTCATTTTTAAAGGTTCATGAAGAAAAGTAATATGTTGTATGATTATTTTAATAAACATGGAGTTTTGACTACAACCACTTGCTGACCGGGCCTTTTCCTGACATTTGTTGTTTACAAATAGAAATCTGTATTTTTCGCTAGAAAATTACTTAGAACCCCCAAACATTATATATTTTTTAGCAGATACCCTGGAGAATAAAATGGCGGTTTAAATATAGAGACTTTACTTTTTTTTACGGGTTATCTGTTTAGAGTTACAGAGGATGTCTAGTGCTAAAATTATTGCTCTCGCTCTACCGATCGCAGAAATACCTTGCATGTGTGGTTTGAACACCGTTTACATATGCGGGTGTGACTTATGCATGACACTTTCCACTGATCTACTGACACCATCCAATGCCCTACTGACACCGTCCACTGCCCTACTGACACCGTCCACTGCTCTACTGGCACCATCCACTGCCCTACTGATACCATCCACTTCCCTACTGACACCATCCACTGCCCTACTGACTCCATCCACTATTATATTGACACCATCCACTGCCCTACTGGAACATCCACTGCCCTACTGGCCCCATCCACTGCTCTATTGACACCGTCCTCTGCCCTACTCACACCATTCACTGCCCTACTGACACCGTCCAGTGCTGTACTGACACCATCCACTGTTCTACTGACTGACACCATCCACGGTCTTAGTGACACCATCCACTGCCCTACTAACACCCTCCACTGATCTACTGACACCGTCCTCTGCCCTACTGACACTGTCCTCTGCCCTACTGACACTGTCCATTGTCCTACTGACACCATCCACTGCCCTACTGGCATCGTCCACTGATCTACTGACACTGTCCTCTGCCCTACTGACACCATCCACTGCTCTACTGACTGATACCATCCACTGCCCTATTGACATCATCCACTGCCCTACTGACTGACACCATCCACTGTCCTACTGACACCATCCACTGCCCTACTGACACCATCCACTGCCCTACTGACACTATTCACTGCCCTACTGACACCGTCCACTGCCATAATGACTCCATCCACTGTCCTACTGCCACTATGCACTGATCTACTGACACCGCCCACTGCTCTATTGATACCATCCACTTCCCTACTGCCACAATACACTGATCTACTGACACCATCCTCTGCCTTACTGACACCATCCACTGCCCTACTGCCACTGTTCACTGCCCTACTGACACCGTCCACTGCCCTACTGACACCATCCACTGCCCTACTGACACCATCCACTGCCCTACTGACACCATCCACTGCCCTACTGACACACATGTGTTTGTGTTTTGGGGTGCACACCCTAATGCAATAGACTGTGCATACCTATGTCTATTTTATTAAGTCATACCGTACCATGTGCTGCTATTACCCTTTTTTGTCTCAATTGAGGGTCCTATTTATAAAATATTCAATGCCTGAATGTCATAACCATTCCTGCAAGTTGAAAAAAAACTTGTCCTGTATTTTTTCTAAGAGATCATTGCCTGTATCGTCAGCTACATCCAGTGGCCAAAATAAGTTGTCGTTTTCTCATTGAGGTATTTCAGAAAGCTATAGCAAATTTTGGGCACTAGATGGAGCTGATGAATTACACTCGGGTTCCAATTACCAAGTATTTGTTTTTTGTGCAGCGCTATTTTACCCAAAAACCATTAAAAGCTGCCATTAAAAAATAAAGTAATAAAAGTGATAGTACTGAGATGTCCTTTCTATTCAGTCCTTTTCAACAATAAAGTTCTTTTCATCAAACAATGCGATTGTTGATGCCTCTTGTGCACTCCTTTTGTGGTTTAGATGTAAAATAGAAACTGCAGAGGTGATCAAATGCCACCAAAAGAAATCTCTATTTGTGGGAAAAAGGCATTTATTTTATTTGGGTACAACGTCGCACAACTGCACAATTGTCAGTTAACCACTTAAGGACCGGGCCTATTTCTGACATTTGTTGTTTACAAGTTAAAATCAGTATTAATTGGTAGAAAATTGCTTAGAACCCCCAAACATTATATTTTGTTTTAGCAGAGACCCTAGACAATAAAATGGAGATTGTTGCAAAACTTTATGCCACACTGTATTTGTGCAGGGGTCTTACAAACGCAATTTTTTTTTTAAGAAATACACTTTTTTAAATTAAAAAATAAGAAAACAGCAAAGTTAGCCCAAATTTTTGGATAATGTGATAGATGATGTTCCATCAAGTAAATTGATACCCAATATGTCACGCTTTAAAATTGCGCACGCTCGTGGAATGGCGACAAACTACGGTACTTAAAAATTTCCATAGGCGATCCTTTAAAATTGTTTACATATTACCTGTTTAGAGTTACAGAGGAGGTCCTGTGCTAAAATTATTTTGCTTGCTCTACCGATCGCGGCGATACCTCACATGTGTGGATTGAACACCGTTTACATATGTGGGCACGACTTTTGCATGCGTTCGCCTCTGCGCGCGAGCTTGGAGGGACGGGGCGCTTTACTTTTTTTTCTTATTTATTTTACTTTTTTTTATACACTGTATAAAGGTATTTTTTTTAATAACTTTTATTACTATTACAAGAAATGTAAACATCCCTTGTAATAGAAATAATCAGCACAGGTCCTCTTTAATGTGAGATCTGGGGTCAAAAAGACCTCACATTTACACCTAAAAGCAATAAAAAAAAAAAAAAAATGTAATTTTCTTTTTATACATACAAAAAAAATGGACCCTTTTAGGCTGGAGGGCAGAAGTGATGTTTGATGTTGCATTGGTCCTCCATGGGCAAAGAGTCCAGTGGGGGGGCCATCTTGCCCTCACTCAACTTCAAGTCCGAGGGAGCAAGCCGGCACTGGCACGCATGCGCGCCCCAGACCTGGAAGTTTTGGATCACGCACTAGGTACATGATCCAGCACAGCCGTGCCACTTTGCCATCGTATATCAAAGTTATACGGTCGGCAAGTGGTTAAGCAACTTGGGTTGATAATGAAACTTAAAGCAGATCTAAACCCAATCACTATAATCACATGCAAGCTTTAGCATCTTAGTGTTATTTAACCACTTCCCGCCCACCATATAGCAGAATGACGGCCAGAAAGTGGTTTCATTATCCTGACTGGGTGTCATATGACGTCCAGCACTTTAAGCCGCTAGCGCACGCCTGCAGGGCAACGCAGCACGGTGATTGTTGGTGTGGTGTGTCAGTTGACACACCACATCTCCGATCCTGGTAAAGAGCCTATAACATAGGTTCTTTACCATGCGATCAGCTGTGTCCAATCACAGCTCATCACATGGTAACTAGGAAAAGCCGTTTATCAGGGCCGCTGATAGGGGGGGCCACCAGTCCTCCTGTAGGGGGCCCGAACAGCAGAGGAAATCAGTGCGGTCGGATGGAGGGCAATTACAGTACAGCTCTCTGTAGTAGCTGAAAAACAGTTTCTCTCCCTCCGGCTTTCAGCTGCTGCAGGGAGAGACACAGACACTCCCAACCCCCCACCTACCCCGCAGAAGCTGTAAAAAACAATATTTGTAAAATAAAGTAATTTTAAAACATGGAAACTTTTTTTTAAATTATAAAACTGAAAATTTCCTATCAAATACTTACCGTAATTTTTCTTTCCTGATGGACTCCATGGCAGCATACGTATGGGTTAATCCCGCCTCATCTCCACTCCTATAAGACCCCACTCCCATAAATTTAGGCTCAGAGCCAGAGGCCGTGTTCTGTAACTAGCCTACTCCTGACACTGGGGTGGGAACTCCTGCTGCCATGGAGTCCATCAGGAAGGGAAAATTACGGTAAGTATTTGATAGGAAATTTTCAGTTTTCCTGACAGACTCCATGGCAGCATACGTATGGGATTTAACTAGCCAAACAACTCATGGGCGGGCAATGCTGAACCGAAGGCTTTCATTTGTACCGTCAACAGACAGGCCCTTCAAGCCACAATAAACAAAGGATAACTAAGCAGGCTCTGCATAATAATGAGCCATAAATGTATTGATTGAGGGCCGCAAGGCCGCCCTACGGACTATATTGGGAGCCACATGCTGCAAAGCTGCCCGAGATGTAGACACACTTCTGGTTGAGCGAGTGGTCAACACCTCCAGAGAGCCAAACCCTCAGCTCTGAGCCTATTGGATGGCCCGGACAACCCGTGCCACCATCATCCTAGATGAGGCACATTTATCATGTTATTTTCGGCAAAGAATGAACAAGCATTCTCAAGCCTGAAGGAAGCTATAGCTTGCAGATATAATAATATCTGAGAGATTCCTAGAACCAAAGAAAAGGCCATCTTATCCATAGCTCACATTTGTTTTAAACTTGCCAAGTCACCCATAGTAGCGCAAAAGTCAGAATACTTATTTGTAAAGAAAGGGTATTGCTGAGAGCCAAACTCAGGATTCCATAACATGACCTCTCCCATGTCTAAAGGATGTATGTTAGTACTCTAAAGGTTAGCAGAACAATTCCTTGGTACCCATGAAAATGATGTCATCTTGAGATTCGAGTCGAGCATAGGCAACAGCACCACTCACTCTGGAAAGAGTCTTAAGAAAGGTTCTCCATGGTGATGCCTCAGTTTGAGACTTTATATGCCGACGTGATAGCCATGAGAAAGGTGAATTTGACAGAGGTCTTAATAGGGACAATCTTAGAATACTGTGCTCCAATTCCCGAGGGAGACGAGAACCAGAGGGTGGTACCATTTGGGAAGCCTCTGCTTACTCCAAAGTCTGAGCCTAGGTCATGACAGAAGGGAGCCATGGCGAATACGGCACATCTACCTCCACGACTTCTGTTTTGAATCCTCACAAAACCCGAGGTTGACCGGAACAGGAAGAATCGCATTGGTCGCTTTTTGAGTGATATACAGGGTGGGCCTTTTATATGGATAAACCTTAATAAAATGGGAATGGTTGGTGATATTAACTTCCTGTTTGTGGCACATTAGTATATGTGAGGGGGGAAACTTTTCAAGATGGGTGGTGACCATGGCAGCCATTTTGAAGTCGGCCATTTTGAATCCAACTTTTGTTTTTTCAATAGGAAGAGGGTCATGTGACACAACAAACTTTTTGGGAATTTCACAAGAAAAACAATGGTATACTTGGTTTTAACGTAACTTTATTGTTTCATGAGTTATTTACAAGTTTCTGACCACTTGTAAAATGTGTTCAATGTGCTGCCCATTGTGTTGGATTGTCAATGCAACCCTCTTCTCCCACTCTTCACACACTGATAGCAACACCGCAGGAGAAATGCTAGCACAGGCTTCCAGTATCCGTAGTTTCAGGTGCTGCACATCTCGTATCTTCACAGCATAGACAATTGCCTTCAGATGACCCCAAAGATAAAAGTCTAAGGGGGTCAGATCGGGAGACCTTGGGGGCCATTTAACTGGCCCACGACGACCAATCCACTTTCCAGGAAACTGTTCATCTAGGAATGCTCGGATCTGACACCCATAAACTTTTCCAGCTTCTTGGTACACAGGGAGACAAACAGATTGATTTTGGACTGGCCCCCCAGGGACCTGCCTGAAAACCACCACATGGAGAGACCATTTGTTGCGTTTCGAAGCAACAGAGTACTCCCCCAGTACAAATAGCGGGACTTTAACGGCAGTACGTCAGACAAATTTATATAAAAATAATATAACAGTTTATTATAAAGAAGTAAAAAGTTTTACAGACATCACATTGAGATTTACATACATATAATTAAAAACATTGTGGCATGATTTGTACAATCCAAAATGCATTTCATGTAGAGATGTACCATCTTCGTGAGCATCTGCCCAACATGTTTCAGGATGAAATACCCTTCTCCAGGGGCAAAAAATTATGCCCATCGTACAAACTCTGAAAAATATCACAACATCACAGACTGATACTATTTATGACAGAACAAGGATATCAGAGACATAGTTATGAAAAGACTACTCACCACATACCAGGAGAGGAGGATAATGCCACACTAACAGGACCACCGCTCAATGAAAAGAAAAGAAATGGTAATGGGACCTTCCTCCAATGGGGGGACAGGGACGACCAAGATCTGGGGGCCCTCCCACCCGCACCACGGAGCCACTTGATGGACCACAAGGACCCCCCATACAGTGGCAAAATGCCAACAAAATGGGAGGGACCCTCCGAATGAGAAATCAACAGGATCTGAGGATGAGAAAGAAGATAATATTGTTACATTTAATATAACGCAGAAAGGGCAAAAATGCCCTCCAAGAAAAAATTCCATTATATTGGGGAAGGGGATGGGTGTAATTTGGGTGAATGAACTCTATCTCCGCACAAACCAAAACCCTTTCAGGTATTGTAAAGTTTGTAAGGTTTATCAAACCCCAATGGTGACCCCCCCACATCCACACGGAACAGGCACACCCTATGGGAAGTAAACCTGTATAGACCCAAAACTGGGTCTGAAAGATCTAGGCTGAGATTGACGTAAGAAATCCCCTCAATAGCCATATAGAAGTTGCCAGGTGAGAAAAAGTTACCTTTAGGTGAATGACACACAGAATTCTCCTATTCCAACAGGGAGACGGCAGCTGCCATGGTTGCTGCCGCCTCCCCGTTTTAAAGGAGAGAAAAGGTGCCAAAAAATCACATGGCGCGTCCGTGCCTAGTGATGACGTACTAGCGTCGGCGCGTGATGCGTCCCGGCACCAGAGAGTCACGTCATCACATCCACGGATCAGAAGACGCCCACACATGTCAGAGGGAAGGATCATGGACTCCGCCCCACCATCGCTCAAAAACAAAAAGCAAAAAGCAAAACGTCATGGAAACCACATAAATGGCAACAATATAAGAAAGGGAGCAGGGAAAGCAGCCCGGACCATCCCCATATTCAAAACATGTTGATGATCATCCAAAGGCCCCAGAACGAGTCCCCTGAGGTCCCTCTGCACGGCGCCACCCCGAAAAGTTCGGGGGGGGGGGGCGTCGTGCAGAGGGATCCCACCAGCGCTGACAGGGAGACACGGATCAGAAGACCCAGTCGCTTTGACTGTATCCCGGCCCCCAGCCTGATAAAGGCATAGGGGCCTGAGCGCGCCGGGTGGTACATCAGGGCCACCAACCCCCACCCGAATGACTGAGGGAGGGGGAGTCGGAAGGAGGGAAAGGACCCATCAACCCGGTCCCCATGTAACCCCCAAGGAGGAAGGGGGACATTGGACCCAAAAAAAAAGGGGGTGTATAAATGATAAAGGATGTTTAATTTGGAAGGAGGTGGCACCGAGAGTGGGACCAATCCCATACAGAGGAACAGTGGCAATATGTGGATAACCATTGGAGCATGGTCTAGACAACATCAGCTACTTATACATTGTCTCTATCCCAACCACCCGAGGTAAAGCCCTCTAAGAAAGGTCTGAAGCTCAGATGTTCGTTTATACCTGGAGGAAGTGTGGCCTGAAGGGCAGCTATCCAGCGTGATTCACGTTGCAATAGCACCTTATCCCAGTCACCCCCTCTGGTACTTGGATGTACCCAATCTAGGATAAGAAAAGAGAACTTAGGGCAACGACCTTGGTGATGTCGGTGCACATGGCGACCCAGGGGTGCCTCAGGGTTGGCTGTTCTTAGATTAGCAATATGTCTAAGAGCACGTTTAGAGAAAGATTGTATTGTTTTGCCAATGTAGAATCCCCCCTATTGGCACATAATAAGGTATACCACATATGGGGTCATGCAATTAGGAAAATGTAGTGGTTGGTATCGAGTACCATTGGGTAAGGTAACTGAACTGGCAGTGTTCATGTACCTACATATGGAACAACCCCCACATGTGTATGTACCTTTTCGTTTACATGGATCGCCACGAAACGAGCCCTTAAATTCACTACTAACCAACTGGTCTTTTAGTGATCGCGCTCGCTTGTAAGTGATAGCCGGGGTGGGCGGTAGATGGGGTTTTAGTGATGGATCTGAAGTTAGGAGATGCCAGTGCTTTTGTATGATTGTTCTGACCAACTTATGTTGTCTGTTGTATTTAGTAATGATCCTAACGGTATCTTTGTCATCCTTCTCCTTGAGATGAGGAGTAAAGAGTAAATCATGTCATGTGCGGTTTTCTGCCCTATTGAAAGCCTTCCTCAGGCAAGTTTTGGAATAACCCCATAGTAAGAGTCTATCTCTGAGTATTTTTGCTTCTTTTTAAATCAATATATTTTTATTGAATGTTTCGACAATACATCATAAGGAAAAAGAAAAAGGAATACAAAGAAAGGAGAACAATGAAGATCCATGTTACACCCTTGGAAGTACATACTTGTGAGGTTAGGTGTAGATACACCTATTAACATTAAGGTAAATATATGAGAATTTCAGTTACTGCCCTATTCTTGGTGGCTTTTCCCTGTTCGCTCTTGCCGTTGAACTGGCTGTGGGGTGTTCTGTGGTACTCTGGGACAGCACTTGTGTTAGCTTTAAATGATGCTGATTATTTGGTTGGAGGGGGTCTAGATGCCTCCTGACCTTCCGGTCACCCCTATGGGTGCTAACTGTGACCGGGAGGGGGCATGGATAGGGAATTTATGGATATGGGCGTGCTGTCACCAGGAGTATTCACAGCCACGTATAAACCTGAGCGTCAGAGATGTTATGTTACCTGTGTAGGTTAGGGGAGGGGTTCAGAGATATAATTTTTTCCATCTGGACCACAAGGCCCATTTCGTGGCATTCTTTGTGGTTGTGCCGGTGGTGTTGGCCATAATTTGTTCATACGAGCAATGAAGGTCAGTAGTTCGGATTACCTCTTGGATTGATGGGGGGGTGGGGCATTTCCAGTTCCTAGTAATACTGATTTTTGCTGCTAGTAATACATTTACAATTATGTGACGCGTGTGAGGAGGAAAATCCTCTATGTTTAATGAGAGGAGTGCTAGCTCTGGTACTGGTTGGATGGGTATGCTTGTTATTTCTGTGAGCAGTTCAAAGACCTTGGACCAGTAGGGGCAGATTTTGGGACATGTCCATAGAGTGTGGTAGAGATCTCCCTGGTCACCACACTCTCTCCAGCATAGGGGAGATGCCTTCGAGCTGAAGCTCGCCATTTTTTTGGGGGGTTAGGTACCATCTCTGTGCTATTTTTAGAGTCATTTCCCAGAGGGTAGAATTGCTAGTCGCTTGGAAAGTGTGTGTAAGGGCTGTCCGCCATTTTTGTAGAGTGAAGGATTGGTTTAAATCTCTTTCCCAGCTCTCATGTGGTTTTAGCTTATGTATAGAGTTTCCCTGTTGGATTGCTCTATGGCACAGCGCAATGGCTTTTGTGGTTATGTTAGTGGAGGAGAGGTATTTCCACAGGAGCTGGGGGCATTTCATGGGCCAGCAGGTAATGCGTGAGAGGAAGTGGTGGATGCGTAGGTAGGTGAAGGTGTGGGAGGCAGTAAGGTTGAATTCGTCTTTCAGGGAGGCAAAGGGTTTAATCTGATTAGTGTCTCCGATAAATAAGTCGTTGATGTAGCAGATACCCTTCTTTTGCCACCCTGAGAGATCGATTGAATCCAGTACCCATCTCAGTGATTGTAAGGAGATCTGTATCTGGTATGCTGAGGGATCATTTTTGGAGTCTCTGATCATGCTTGACCAGACTTTTGCTGATGCTTGCATGGCCAGTGGGAGGTGGGAGTAGACTCTAGGTGCCAAGGGGATGCTTAGCAGCCACTCTCTCAGAGAAGAGTAGGGGACAAAGGAAGCCTCCACTCTTCTCCAAGCTGACTTTGGTGTGGGGATGAACCATTCTTTTAGGCTTCCTAGGATGGTGGCCTTATAGTATTGTGCGAAGTCCACGTATCCTGCTCCCCCTAGTTGTCTCTTTCTAGTTAGGTTTTGGTGGGCCGTTCTAGGTTTCTTACCCGCCCAGACATATGTGGATAATATGGATTGCAAGGACTTAAAATATGAGGAGGGAATGGGAATTTGAAGCGTGCGGAATAGGTATAGGACTTTGGGAAGGTGGACCATTTTGAAGGCCGCCAGCCTCCCCATCCATGAGAATTCAATTTTAGATAGATCTGTAAGATCCAATTGCAGTGTAGATCTGAGCGGGATGTAGTTGGCTGAAAAGAGTTTTTTGGAGGACTTAGTGAGGTGGATTCCTAAGTATGGAATACTATTCTCTTCCCATGAGAATGGGTATTGTTGTTGTAATAGGAGTTGGGTAGTAGCGTCTACATTTAAGGCCAGAATAGAAGATTTGGAGTTGTTTAGCTTGTAATAGGAGACATCACTAAACCAGGCGATTACCTTTTGGACTTCTTTAAGAGAAGAGGGGGGGTTGGTAAGGGTCAATATGACATCATCTGCGAATAAGTTTATCTTATGATCCTGAGATGCTACTGCCAAACCGGAGATATTGGGGTTGGATCTTATGTGTTCGGCCAGGGGCTCAATGAGCAGATTGAAGATCATTGGGGAAAGTGGGCACCCCTGTCTGGTTCCATTTGTGATTTGGAACGGAGTCGAGATGGCGTCTGGTGTCAGTACTCTCGCTGAAGGTGAACTATATAAGGACATTACTGCTCGGTGGAACCTCCCTGTGAAACCGAAATGTGACATAACTGTGGAGAGATACAACCAATTGACCCTATCGAATGCCTTCTCTGCGTCTAGTGATAGAAGCAGAGAAGGCGTTCCGGTTGTCTCGGCGAAGTGCATGATGTTTAAGACTTTTCTCGTCGCGTCGGAAGATTGTCGTCCTTTTATAAAAACCGTTCTGGTCTTCGTGGATTAAGGTTGGGAGTAGGGCGGATAGTCTATTGGCCAGGAGCTTGGCATATATTTTTAGGTCTAAGTTTAGTAATGAGATGGGACGAAAGTTTTTTGGGGAGGTGGGTTCTTTGCCTGGTTTGGGTAGGGTTATTATGGTGGCCTCCAACATTTCAGCTGGGATAGTGGACGAGGAAGCTATCTGGTTTAATGCGCTTAGTAAGTAGGGGGCGAGTGTTTCCTGGAATTGTTTATAGTATTCCCCAGGGTAGCCATCAGGGCCAGGGGATTTAGCTGTGGGAAGGTGTGATATAATGTGGTCAATTTCAGAGATGGTAAAGGATTTGTTTAAGTCCTCTGCTTGTTGTGTAGTCAGGGAGGGTAAGTGTACGTGGTTCAGGAAGGTGTTTATTTCTTCTAGTGTTGGTTGGTGGGTGAGAGGGTCTGCGTTTAGATTGTACAGTTCGCTATAGTAATTGCTGAAGGAGTTAGCAATATCTTGGGGTTTTAGAATTTTGTCCTTCGTAGATGGGTGTAGGAGGTAGTGGATTCGGGACCTGGTGCGGTGTCCCTTTATTCGGGCGGCCATGGCTTTCCCTGCTCTGTTGCCCGTGTTATACAACCTAGCTTTAAGCTTCAACTGTGATCTCTCAAATGATTCAAGTAGGGCCACTGCCACACCGAGCGAGTATTTCGACATAATTCCCCACGGGAGTAGGTTTATCCCCGGTCTAAGTTCTTTGTCTTTTACTGTTCCAATTGTGTTGATTTGGATCTGTAGCGTCTGTATCTGGCTGTCTTGTTTTGAAGGGGCAGGTGAGAGGAGGTTTTGTTCGAGAAATGGGATGCAGAACTTGACGCGAGAGAGGATGAACTTAGTAAACTCTCTAGTGTCAACTTCGAATTTCGATCCAACATATTGTGCCCGTTGTCTCGTCCCTTTCGGTACCGGCGGGCTTATTTCCCTGTGGCGTGGTCCAGGGCTTAGGTGATGGAGGATGTGGGTAGATG
>BLSH010101287.1:252270-292560 GCA_018402905.1 Glandirana rugosa | reverse complement strand
ATAGACAGACTAGGGTAGTATATAGACAGACTAGGGTAGTATAGGGGCAGACTAGGGCAGCATATAGACAGACTAGGGTAGTATAGGGGCAGACTTGGGCAGCATATAGACAGGCTAGGGTAGTATATAGACAGACTAGGGTAGTATAGGGGCAGACTAGGGCAGTATATAGACAGACTAGGGTAGTATATAGACAGACTAGGGTAGTATAGGGGCAGACTAGGGCAGCATATAGACAGACTAGGGTAGTATAGGGGCAGACTTGGGCAGTGTATAGACAGGCTAGGATAGTATAGGAGCAGACTTGGACAGTATATAGACAGGCTAGGGTAGTATAGGGGCAGACTTGGGCAGTATATAGACAGGCTAGGATAGTATAGGAGCAGACTTGGACAGTATATAGACAGGCTAGGGTAGTATAGGGGC
Organism: Glandirana rugosa; assembly: GCA_018402905.1. Lineage (NCBI taxonomy): Eukaryota > Metazoa > Chordata > Amphibia > Anura > Ranidae > Glandirana > Glandirana rugosa. The sequence goes on along the minus strand of BLSH010101287.1, from coordinate 292,134 downwards.
AGACTTGGGCAGTGTATAGACAGGCTAGGGTAGTAGAGGGGCAGACTTGGGCAGTATATAGACAGGCTAGGGTAGTGTAGGGGCAGACTTGGGCAGTATATAGACAGGCTAGGGTAGTATAGGTGCAGACTTGGGCAGTGTATAGACAGGCTAGGTTAGTATAGGGGCAGACTTGGGCAGTATATAGACAGGCTAGGGTAGTATAGGGGCAGACTTGGGCAGTGTATAGACAGGCTAGGTTAGTATAGGGGCAGACTTGGGCAGTATATAGACAGGCTAGGGCAGTATAAGTGCAGGCTGGCGTAGTATATGAACAGGCTAGGGCAGCATAGGGACGGGCTAGGGTAGTATAGGGGCAGGCGGAGCGGCCCGGGGGGCAGCTGTCATCATGACACACAGAACTGCTGGAAAAAAAATCTTGGTCATCAATTTGCTGGGTAAATAGAAGAGAAGGAGAGGTGGCTGTGGTTTAATTTGCCGCCCCTCTCAAAGTGCTGCCTGGGTCCGGTGGACCCACTGGGACCCATGGTAAGGCCAGCCCTGAATAGAATAAATGTTTGCTTTTGGATTTTAATAGTTTGGGTTATAATGTTTTAAGTAATTGCATTTTTTTCTTTTGGAAGTACCCCCGGCAGTGTTACATGTCCCTGCAAATGTCACTTTTACTGGACAGCTCGGTCTATTACAAGAAGTAGAACCATATTAGATCTAGTGCAGGATCACTAGATAACAATACCCATGGTACTACCATCGTATGTCATTTTAGATTTTGCCTGGGCTTCTGCATTAAATTTTATTAAAATAATTGAATTTGTTATCTCAAATGATTCGCTCCATGCCTTCATTTCAGAGCACACTTACACATTCTGCTGCTTACATTTTTAATAAAAAATGAAAAAGGAGGTTACGGTATGTTAAAATGCTGCCTATCTACTGTGTATGTAGCTGTTTGCCTTGAGTTCAGGTTAATGACAGCATTAATGCTTTGTATTGTCTCTCTGAGTTTTTCCTGTATTATTGCATTGCTGCATAAAAGAAAATGTTTTTTTTTTGTCTATTACCTTGGACATCCTTCACACTGTTGTCAGCAATGTAGTCACCTTTGTGATCTGCATACACCGAGGTCTGTGCACCTTCTAACCTCCACAAATGTATTATTGTTATATAAGATTCTGCTTCCCAAGAGCCTAAATCTCTGCTGCTCCCAGCAAATCATAATAATTGAAAATTAGGAGCAAGACAATTATTTATTTGTATTTTTTTTTTCTTCTAATTTTTGCAAATTGCACACAATGCGCTATAGAAATTCACCCTTTTTGTCAATTTCAATATAAAACACAAACATTTTTTGGATGGAAACAGATGAATATATGTTTGATGAGGATTTTATTTTACCTATTACTGTGTTTATTTTTATTATTAGTTTTTTTATCAAGATGTTATTTGTCTTAGGGCCGGTTCACACATAGGCGATCCGACTTCAGGGCGACTTTGCTATGCGATTTGAACGCTACTTCAAGGCGACTTCAGCGCGACTTTGGGCGACTTACAGCGCGACCTGCATGCCAGGCAACTTTGCCTGTGGCCAATCAGAGAACGGAGGGAGGGAGTGGCCTGGGTAATTCGGGGGAGTAACTGGGTACATTTTATTCTTTATCCTGTAAAGTCGCTTCAGTATAGATGGGGGATCCAACTTGGAGGCGACTTTCATTGAATTCTATGGGCACAAGTCAGATAGAAGTAGTCTTGAAGTCGTACAGGAACCTTTTCTAAAGTCGGAGCGACTTCAGTAGCGTACATTAAGATGGCTTCCATTCACTTCAATGGGATTTCTTATGTCAAGCGACTTGGGGTGGCACAAGTCGGATCCCAAGTCGCCTAAATATGAACTGGCCCTTAAAGATTCATTTATTTAGTTTATTTGTCTATTTGTATTCATTATTGTATTTACTGTATAAATGTAGCACTACCCCCACAGGAGCCGCTTAAGTATGTTGTTTCATACTCCGTCTCTCAACCCGAATAACAATCTCTGCCCCTCTTGGCGCACCTAGCAATAATGTGAGTGCGATGACCAATCAGAAACACACACGTTATGATAAAACACAGAAATTGTCTTTACTGCAATATTTCTGTGAAAAGGGTAACAGACAATAACAGTGTGTATTCAAGTAATACAACTGGAGAACAATAACTGAGATCAAGAGCAATATAGCTCAATACTATATTCCGACTGGCAAATAGTGGAAAAGGGGGGATGATGTAGGGATTAAATCCTGCACCACATCCCCAATTAATAAATCACAAAATGGGGTTTTTATTTCGACCATTAAAAGTTCATTATAGTTAGAAAAAAATACCGCATAAAAAAATGACATAGGATTTCATATATAAAGATATCGTCAAGACTTAGCAAAAGCGCGTGCTCTACATGTTTCGCCGCGTTTGGCTTCTTCAGGAGACTCAGAGCGCTGCTTTAAGATGAATTCAATAAATAGAGAAATATATAATGTAAGAACAATATCCGAGTGGAAACAATACAGTACATAATAATGAGCATTTCTTATAAATAGCATTTAACAGTTATTATTACCATTGTGGACCTACCCGAATAATTATGAAACTCCAAACATCAAGGAATAAATAAAATTGAATCAAAAAGACTGTAATTTCATGTGATTCAGAGAGATGAGCGCTCATCATCAGTTTTGATGTTGTTGGCACCTTTCAGCAGATTCCAAACCTGAGAATGTCCCCAAGAGCAGAGGCACACTTCCAAATAAATCACAATGTGGCACTTTATATTGGATTGGTTACCTCTACTCACTAGAGTTGATCGAACACCTGGACGTTCGGGTTCGGCCGGTTCGGCCGAACTTTCCGAAAACGTTCGGGTTCGGTAGCAAACGTCATCCGAACTTTAACCCGGACCCCGAACCCCATTGAAGTCAATGGGGACCCGAACTTTTTGGCACAAAAATGACAGTAAAAAAGTCCTGGAAAGTGCTAGAGGGCTGCAAAAGGAAGAAAAATGGGAGAATGGGAGATGTTATTAGATCTGCAATCTGTCCCTCAAAGCAGTAGTGATCTCTACCTAGTCCAGTATCAGATCGTTCTGTAATCAGTAATGCAGGATGAGAGGTCGTTCTGTAATCAGATCTTTCTGTAATGCAGGATGAGAGATCGTTCTGTAATCAGATCTTTCTGTAAAGTAGGATAAGATGTTATAGATCTACAATCTGTCCCTCAAAGCAGTAGTAGTAATCTCTACCTAGTTATTATCACTGCAATCTGTCCCTCACAATCTGTCCCTCACAGCGCCGGCAGCATCCTCTCCCTACACTAACCTGAGAGCATGTGACATGCAGCACTGTGACTCCAGCCTCATATAGAGGCTGGGTCACATCATGCACTGGCCAATCACAGCCATGCCATTATTAGGCTTCAAGGGAAAACCAGTGAAACGCTTGTTGATTGGTTGCCCTGCAGCTATTCAACATGCATGATAAAATACCAGAACCCAGAACCCGAACGTTTCCCGAACATTTTCCCAAACGTTCGGGTTCGGATTCGGGACACGAACACCTGAAAGTTCGGTATGAACCCGAACTTTACAGTTCGGGTTCGCTCAACTCTACTACTCACATTTAGGGATGGGCCGGTGGTTCGAGTCGAAGCCCGTTTGTCGAATTTAGAACATTATGAAGCTTTTGCAACGACTTTGCCGCAGCTGGGCGCCCCATAATGCATTGCACACAGCCGGCGCACACAGCTCCTCCCCTTTTCGAGGGCTCCCACTGTCTGCACGCTCTTTGCTTTGACAGTTTATTTATAAGGCAGGGTGGGGACACCCGGCGATGTAAGCAAGCGTCCCCGCCCATTCTGACGTCATGTAATGTCAGAGGGTGCGGGTCACTCGCTTATGTCACTGGGTGGCCCCGCCCTTCCATATAAATAAACTGTCAAAGCAAAGAGTGTGTAGATGGCGGGAGCCCTACCATGGAGGAGTAGCTGTTGCGTCTTTTTTTTTTGGGTCCGTCGCGCTGTGATTGACGATGGATTACAACAGGGGACACTTATTTTTATGGACTTATCCCTTATTTTCTCCTGTGTTTTTTTCTTTATTGACACTTTTTGGTGAAGTAGTAAGGGTACGATGTACCCGATACTAATTCACATGGGGGGCTGGGATCTGGGGGCCCCTTATTAAAGGAGGCTTCCAAATTCCGATAAGCCCCCCCACCTGCAGACCCCACAACCACAGCCCAAGGTTGGGGAAAGAGGCTCTTGTCCCCATCAACATGGGGACAAGGTGCTTTGGGGTGGGGGGTGCAGAGCCCCTGCCCCAAAGCACCCATACTCCCCATGTTGAGGGCATGTAGCCTGGTACAGTTCAGCCATCCTGCATGCTCGAATAAGTGTCTATGGTATTAATTTTAGGAGGGACTCCACGTCAATTTTCTTAAATTTTGGCGTGCGGGGTTCTGGGTCCCCATACACTTTTTATGGCAATAACTTGCATATAACCCTTTAAAATGAGCAATTTTGATTTTTCATTTTCGGGTCCCATAGACTTTAACCGGTTCCCGACCGCGCGCCGTCTTTTCACGTAAATAAACGGCGATTCGCATTTGGCCACCAGGGGGCGCGCGCGCCGCACTTCTGGGGAGTGTGCCCGCGGCTTGGGCGGACCCGATGTCTGCCGGCGAGCCGCGATGAGCGGCTACAGGGAAAAGAACAGGGAACCGCCGATGTAAATACGGCCGTTCCCCACCCTGTCAGTGGGGCATGAGAGATCTACTGATCCCTGTCACTGGGATCAGTTAGATCTCTCATGCCCATGTTAGCCCAACCCCCCCCACAGTAAGAACACGCCCAGGGAACACAGTTAACCCCTAGCTCTCCCCCTGCAGGTTAACCCCTTCACTGCCAATGACATTTATACAGTAATTAGTGGACATTTAAATTTCTGATCGCTGAATAAATGTCATTGGTCCCAAAAAAGTGTCAAAATGTTCCGACATGTCCCCCCCAATATCGCATTACTGCTAAAAATCGCAGATCGCCGCCATTACTAGTAAAAAAAAAAAAAACCCAGAAATGAATTCTCATCATCCGTAAATGCGGCCACTTTTGCGCAAACCAATCAATAAACACCAATTGCAATTTTTTTTTATCGCAAGTATGAGGAATTATATAAATCGGCCAAAAACGGTGAAAAAAAATGTTTTTTTATATATTTTTTTTTGGATTAGAATTTTAGCAAAAAGTAAGAAATTTGGGTTTTTTTGCAAAATGGTCGTTCTTCTTTTGTTTATAGCGGCGATAAGAAATGACGCAGAGGCGATCAAATACCACCAAAAGAAAGCTCTATTTGTGGGAAAAAAAGGACGCAAATTTCGTTTGGGTACAACGTCGCACGACCGCGCAATTGTCAGTTAAAGCGACGCAGCGCCGAATCGCAAAAAGTGCTCTGGTCCTAAAGTGCAAAATTCTTCCGGGGCTGAAGTGGTTAACGGTGTTCGAATGTTTGCACAAATTTTTTGTCTGTTCGCATGTTCTGGTGCAAACCGAACCGGGGGGGGGGGGGTGTTCAGCTCATTCATACTCACATTTGGCTCTATAAGTCTAGGCAGAAGGAGAGCAAAAGAATGACCCTCTTCATGACAAACCTATCTCTTCTGTCTCCTGACACCACAGGCCCAACTACAACACTGTATTCAAATCAATATTTAATGGCTTAGCTTCCCAGATAAACTGTCCTGCACACCCACTGCATATACAGAGCCCAGAGTATGTGTGTGCAGGCCCATATGGCACTAGTAGCTTCAGTCCCTTTGAAGAAAGATGAGGCTTTGTATCTTCAGCTAGCCACTCTCGTCAGGGCACTTAAACTCCTGAATAGCAGGGCCAAAGAACACAACTGGGCTGGATTATTAAGTAAAAAATGCAAGATCTTCCTCAGCAGGGTGAAAGGACAATGGTGTCTGTATCCAGTGTCTCTGCATCTAAATGGTATTTTATCCTGTAGCCTTACAGGTGTCAGCAAGGTGACTAAGAGCAATGATGTCTGTGTACAGTGTCCATACAACATTTGTGTGCAGTGTCCTTGTTTCCTGCAAATGGGCAAAATGCCCACTCACCCAATCCTGAGATCAAGACCCAAACAAGGCCCTCTATATATATATATATATATATACAGCATATACACAAGGGGTCTTCAAAAAGTTTCTGCACTCTTATGCTTTAGTTGGATAAGCCTGTTTAAGGCCCTGACTCCCAGGCCTGGTGCGCATTTCGCATGTGGGTAGTGAAGGGACAGGTCACTCGTCTGACAGGGACAGTTATAGTGGTAGAGAGATGTTTCTGATGAGCAGGGAAAGAGCAAAGACACACTATTCTTCCTGAAGGCCTACCCTGTTTGGGCGCAGACTGGCCAGGCTGTATTCTATTCCTCAAGACAAACACTGCCAGAGCATCTGAGACCTGCTGCTACTGTTTTCTCTGCAACGTTCTGTGAGTGCACCAGGTCGGATGGTCTTCCCGCTGGGTAGATGTATTTGCTTGGATTTCACTACAGTACAGTAGCGCTGTATCTTGGCCTAGGCCAACAAGGCCCAGGCCTAAGGCGGCACATTGCAGGGGGGCAGCATTAAAAGAGTCCCCGCTGGCTGGCACTTTTAGTGCTGCCAGTATGATAATGCAGGCAGGCAGCCATCAGAGTGGGGCAGCCCATACATATATGGGACTCCGAGCATCCAGAAGGGCCCAGACGACAGACCCCAACCAATGAGTTGTTGTGCAGCAGCCGGCGTTCTGTAGCTGTGTGGGGGGGGCCGCATTTAGTCAGGTCTAGGGCAGAGCAATACCTAAATTCACCACTGCAGTACAGTTCTGTCATTGCATCCGGTCTCTGAGACCATGCTGCACCTCCCCACCTGACTCTGCAAGAGGCACCCTTATTGGTTCTCCTTTCTTTTTGTTTCCAGTTAGCTGTAGATACCTCTCGCAGTGGTTGATGATGGTGGGCCTGTTACCAATAGGCTGGGTACTGGTAAGCAAACTCTAAAATAGAATAGAACATAGATGATGAATTTTATGTTGCCACTTAGTGGGCTTTAATGTCTTCTACAGGTTTTTATGTTGTATACCCTTACAGATTTATGGATCTCCACGTTTAGACTGCGATTTGAAGAGGCAGAAGCCTTGTATCAATGCCCTCTTACTTAGGTGAGCAATGTTTGATTCAGAGGAAAGATTAAGGTGTGTTTCTAGGCCCTTTTCATGTATATACTTTAATAGACATCTAAAAATAAGGGCATATGTTTATGTCTGTTCCATTAGTTCTTCCTTATTGTGCTTGATACAATTTGAAGTAGTTTCTCTGTACATTTTATTGGTTATTTTACTATAGGAACAAACAAATGACTACAGAAAAAAGATTAAGTAGTCCATTGAGTCTGCCTGTTTTTTTTTTTGTTTTTTGTTTTTTCGTTAACTTTTGTGTCTGAGTGTAGATCTATGTTTGTCCCAAGCATGTTTGAAGCCATTACTGTTGACTGTCTCACTACCTCTGCTGGAAGTTTATTCCAAGCATCGACAACCCTTTCAGTAAAATAATACTTTCTAAGAATAGTTTTGAACTTCCCTCTAGTTAGTTTGAGGTTATGTCCCTGTGTTCTTGATTTTGGTTTTGTATTGAAAATACCGCTCTCCTGAATCTTATTCGCCCCCTTGATGTATTTAAAGGTTCCAATAATATCTTCCCTTTCCCTTCTTTCCTCCAGACCATACATATTAAGTTCCTGAAGTCACTCTCAATATGTTTCATCATCCAGACCTTTCACCATTTTTGTAACAGTACTTGTCTCTGGACTTGTTTTAGCTTATCAATATCTTTTTGTAAGTGAGTTCTCCAGGACTGGATACGGTATTCTAAATAAGGTCTCGTCGAAGATCTATATAGAAGAATCAGGGCCTCCTTCCCCCTGCTGGTTACCCCTCTAGTTATATAAAGATCTTTATAGAGGAATCCAACATTTTCCTCCTGCTGGTGACCCCCATAGTGATATAAAGATCTATATAGAGGAATCAGAACCTCCTTCCTCCTGCTGGTGACCCTTCTAGTGATATAAAGATCTATACGTAGTAATCAGGACCTCCTTCCTCCTGCTGGTGACCCGTCTAGTAATATAAAGATCTATATAGAGGAATCCAAAATTTTCCTCCTACCGGTGATCCCCATAGTGATATAAAGATCTATATAGAGGAATCAGGACCTCTTTCCTCCTGCTGGTGACCCCTCTAGTGATATAAAGATCTATATAGAGGAATCAGGGCCTCCTTCCCCCTGCTGGTTACCCCTCTAGTTATATAAAGATCTTTATAGAGGAATCCAACATTTTCCTCCTGCTGGTGACCCCTCTAGTGATATAAAGATCTATATAGAGGAATCAGAACCTCCTTCCTCCTGCTGGTGACCCTTCTAGAGATATAAAGATCTATATAGAGGAATCAGGACCTCCTTTCTCCTGCTGGTGATCCCTCAAATGATATAAAGATTTATATGGAGGAATCAGGACCTCCTTCCTCCTGTTGGTGATCCCGAAGAAAGAAACTTGTTCCAGACTCAAGAACTCATAATGTGGATAAAAGGGACATTTCCTCAATCAATTCTTTCATCTTACTCTTGAAATACTTTTATCCTTATGGGCCATAAACTCCTTACTTAACCATGGTCCCATGCACCAGCAAACAGCCTTCCAGAAACATTTGCAGGAGTTATGCATAGGGAGGCTCTTTCATTTCTAGTCTTACCGCAAGATGTCTCTCCCTTAATTTTGGCAAAATTTTGGCTACAGCAACATTCCCCAGCTTTTTTTTTTTTTTGGTAATTATATTTTTTTAATTAAAGTTGTACTTACAACAAACAATGAAAAGAAAAAGGATATAAGATCCAAGAAAAGGAGATATCAATGTACCAATTACAATTGAATTTGTGAAGGTAATACAACATAGACACCTAATGTAATTCAAGACAAATTTAAGAAAATTCAAGGCATATAATATAATAGTGCGTTTATAGCATCACAGTAATAAGTTGGGAGTGTCAAAGCTATATAGTGAGCACACATTAAAAGAAAGGAAAATAAAAAGAAAGGGTGTGTTATAATAGGTTACAAAGGAAGGGACAAATAGCAGCAATTGTTTAATTGTTTTTTCTTAAGGAGAAAATCACCATATTCAGATTGATTCCAGGTGTCCCCGCATTTATTAAACTGTACAAGAGTATCAGAGGCAGTAACGGTAAGGAATTACATTCTCCGGATATCCGCCACAATGTGTAGGAGTTGGGTTTTTGTAGGAGGATCTGTGGATAACCAATGGAGAGGGGTGGCTCTCTGGGCAGCTAGGAGAATGGACAAGCTCAATCGTTTGGTTGATTTAGGAACACCGGAGAAGGGAAGACCTAGTAAGCAGTGAACAGGATCCAATAGAAAAGATCTTTGGAAGAGATGTTGAAGTACTGACAAGACATTGGTCCAGAAAGTTTGTATTCATTGACATTGCCAGAAGATATGGTAATGGGAACCCAGTTCAAGGTCACAGTGCCAGCACAATTCAGAGAGCGAGCAGTCCTGGCGATGTAGGACCTCTGGGGTTTTATACCAGAACATTAATATTTTTAAAGCGGTCTCTCTCTGCACCACACTTCTATATTAAAAGCAGAAGTCCAAATCTTGTCCCAAAGAGGTAATGTGAGGTAATGTAAACCTCTGTAAGACATGTGCCTATTTCCACATATATGAGTGGACTCATGAAGAATTTTATATAAAGAGCAAATAAAGTGGCGTTGATAAGGGCCTTGAGCACAAACAGTATGTATTCAAATTGAGTAGGCTTATCTAAGGTGAGGGAAGGAGATAGGGATTGAAAAAAAAATGCCTAACCTACAGGTAAAAATAAAACATGTGCTTGGGAAGATTATATATTTCTTAGAGATCCTCAAAGGTGTGTAGCATACGTGATACTGGGAGAAGTAGGTTGTGAAGCTAAAAAAGGGATGCTTGTGCCCATGGTGACATACGGCCATAAGATAAACTATCAGGCAAGATTGGATTGAAAATTACATTACAGAGGAGAGGGCATGGTCAAGAGAGAGAGTACTTTTTACAACACCTTCTCCATATCACTAGAATAAATGACACAAAGGGGATGACCACACCAATGAAAATGGGTGTACCGGGTAGAGGGATCCCCTTTCGATTTCAGACCAGCGGTTAGCAGCATGTAAACTAGACCAGGAGACAACAGCCCGTAGGTGGGTGGTATTTTATAATGTCGGGAACCCCTAGGCCACCTCTTGATTTTAGCGAAAACAACACAGAACCAGCTATACGATGAGATTTACCCTTCCATATGGATTTTAGAAATTTTTGCTGCAAAGATTTAAGTTGAGACATAGGAATTGCTACTGGGAGGATTTTAAAAACAATAGAGTAATCTAAGCAGTATGGACATCTTAAAAACATTCACCCTACCTCAGTGGTTCTCAACTCCGGTCCTCGGGACCCACCAACAGGCCAGATTTTAAGCATTACCTTGGGGAGATGCAGGCTAGAATACTGCAATCACTGAGCAGCAAATTATATCACCTATGATGCATTTCAGTTATCCTGCAAACCTGGCCTGTTAGTGGGTCCCAAGGACCGGAGTTGAGAACCACTGCCCTACCTAGAAGGGATATAGGGAAGGTAGCCCAGTATAGAAGGGAGCATGTGATTTCCCGAAGCAAAGGGGGATAGTTGACCTCATACACAGTATGATATGAAGAGGTTATATGAACCCCGCAAAATTTCAGGGAGTGGGGACACCAGCGATAGGGAAATTGCTGTTGGAGAGAAGTAAAGAGACCTGGAGGAATGTGAACTGTTAAGGCTTCTGTTTTTGTAGTGTTAACTTTATAGCTTGATAAAGCTGCAAAAGAGGACATCAGATCATGTAATGAGGGTAGAAGAGCCTTCAGCTATGCATAGTCCACCACAGAAGGCCTTGTGAGCCTCCCACAGTGTGGACACCTCCTGAAAGTACTCAGTTAAGCCCTTTGCCAATGTATCTTTAGTAGCCGAAGATTGAAGGAGAAGATTGTTGAGTCACCAATGGCAAGTTCTGGGGGCAGAGGTTGACAGAACAATATCCAAGGTTATAGCAGCGTGATCTGACCAGGTAATTGGGACAATTTCAGAGGCTACAGTGCATGTCAGGAGAGGGGCTGAAATAAAGAAGTGATCTAGTTTAGAAAACATTTTATGGGAAGGAGAATAGTATGTATACTGTCTACATTTTGGATATTTAATTCTCCATGAATCAAGTAGTTTATAAGCTCTCATGCATTTACGGAAGGAGGTGGCCTGAGAAAAAACTCTTTGCGACGGTGTATTATAGAGCAACGTATGTCTATCCCTATTTGGGGACATGACCAAATTAAAATCCCCACTTATAATCATATGGGGTTGGGAGAAACGATGAATACTTTCAAAGACCTCATTGAGAAATTGACACTGACTGCCCACTGACTGCTTCAAAGTACCCATTTTTCCAGTAGATTCCTACACTAACCTTGGAATGAATGATCCTATCTCTTAAACCATGGAAGCATTTTATTGTTATTGTTGCATTTTTTGCTATATATGTTTAGATGCTTTTAAACAGCCTTGCAGGAGTAAGTGTCATGTGTGCGCTGTAATATGTACTTTTTTGTCTATTGTGGTCTTAGAGCAGCATCATGTGTTTGTTAGGGTGTTCCCCCCCAAATATATATTTTTTGTATGTTGTGGTCCTGACCAGACCTTTTGGGCTGGTGAACCACATCCTCCAATCAGTGTCCACCTGATCCATGGTATGAGACCTCTGGTCTCCCATAAAGAGGAGCGTTCGCTTTGTGCTCTGTGATGTCATCATGGAGGAGTGGAAGAAGACTCCAGTGGCAACCTGTGAAGCTCTGGTGAACTCCCAGCCCAAGAGGGTTAAGGCAGTGCTAGAAAATAATGGTGGCCATACAAAATATTGACACTTTGGGCCAAATTTTGACATTTTCACTTAGGGGTCTACTCACTTTTGTTGCCAGCAAATTAGACATTAATGGCTGCGTGTTGAGTTATATTGAGGGGACAGCAAATTTACACTGTTATACAAGCTGTACAGTCACTACTTTACATTGTAGCAAAGTGTCATTTCTTCAGTGTTATCACATGAAAAGATATAATAAAATATTTACAAAAATGTGAGGTGTGTACTCACTTTTGTGAGATACTGTATGTACAGTATGGCCAAAAGTTTGTTGATACCTGACCAGCACGCCTTATGGCCATGTCTTTGTGGATACCTGTCCATCACACTTTATGGCTAATTGTTTGTGGATACCTGAACATCACACCTTATGGCCAAGAGTTTGTAGATACAGTACCTGACCATCACCCCTTATGGCCAAGAGTTTGCACATACCTGACCACCACACTTTATGGCCAAGAGTTAGTGGATATGTGAACATCACGCCTTATGGCCAAGGCTTGGTGGATACCTGACCATCACACGTTATGGCCCAGAGTTTGTGTATACCTGACAATCACACCTTATGGCTAAAAGTTTGTGGATACCCCACCATCATATCTTATGGCCAAGAGTTTGTGGATACCGAATCATCATACCTTATGGCCATGGGTTTGTGGATACCTGACCATTACACCTTATGGCCAAGAGTTTGTGGATACCTGAACATCACAATTTATGGCCAAGAATTTGTGGATATCTGAACATCACACCTTATGGCCAAAAGTTTGTGGATACCTGACCATCATACCTTATGGCCAAGTGTTTGTGGATACCTGTCCATCATACCTTATGGCCAAGAGTTTTTGAATACCTGACTAGCACACCTTATTTCCAAGGCTTTGTGGTTACCTAACCATCACAATTTATGGCCAAGAGTTTGTGTATACCTGACCATCACCCCTTGTGGCCAAAAGTTTGTGGATGCCTGGCCATCATACTTTATGGCCACGAGTTTGTGGATAACTGGCCATCATACCTTATGGCCACGAGTTTGTGGATCCCTGACCATCATACCTTATGGCCACGAGTTTTTGGATACCTGACCATCACACTTTATGGCCAAAAGGTGGTGGATACCTGACCAGCACATCTTATAGCCAAGTCTTTGTGGCTATCTGACCATCACAGTTTATGGTCAAGAGTTTGTGGGTACCTGATCATCACACCTTATGGCCAAGAGTTTGTGGATACCTGACTATCACACCTTATGGCCAAGAGTTTGTGGATACCTGAACATCACAATTTATGGCCAAGGATTTGTGGATACATGAACATCACACCTTATGGCCAAAAGTTTGTGAATACCTGACTATCACACCTTATGGCCAAGAGTTTTCACATACCTGACCATCGCACTGAACGGCAAAGAGTTTGTGGATCTCTGAACAACACACCTAATGGCCAAGGCTTTGTGGATACCTGACCATCACACTTTTATGGCCAAGAGTTTGTGGATACCTTACCATCACACCTTATGGCCAAGAGTTTGTGGATACCTGACAATCACACGTTATGACCAGGAGATTGTGCATACATGACCATCACAATTTATGGCCAAGAGTTTGTGGATACCTGACCTTCGCATCTTATGGCCAAGAGTTTGTGGATACCTGACTATCACATTTTATAGTGAAGAGTTTGTGGATACCTGACCATCGCACCTAAATAAGCTTGTTAGATATTTCATTCCGAATCAATTGGCCTTAATATGGAGTTGCCCCCCTTTCCTTTGCAGCTATAACAGCCTTCACTCTTCTGGGCAGGTTCATTGCAAAGTTTTAGAGTTTGTCTGGGAGAATGTGTGCCCATTAAGCTAAAAGGACATTTTTGAAGTTAGGAACTGGCAGTATCTCACAATAGATGTTCCAATTCTTTTTTCAGAACCATCTTCATAGAGTGTGCATGCCTGGGGGTGTGTGCATCTGTCACTGATCTGTACACCAAATGGACTATTTATTATGCTATTTAATGTACATCCTTTTCATGTAACTTTTTCCCAGTTCCTGTACTTGACTGCTTGTTGCTGACCTGGCTTGTCTCTGACCATGATTGAATGCTACCTACCCCAACCCTGCCTTTTCCCTGGAATCTGCCTCTGCCACCTGTTATATTTCATTGCTCCATCACTGCTGACTGTGGCCTGTGACTTGACTACTCTTCTGTCTGCCACTTATGTTACTGACCCAGCGTACCTGACCCTGCACCTTGCTTTTTCTTGCCTACCAAATGCATCCTGACTGGTTCTCTTCTCATCTGGTCCTTGCCAACCTACCCAGCATGGGAACTTATCATCTGCCTGCCTAGCATCAGGCAGTCTGCTATCTTCCAGTCCAGGTTGGTCAGCACTTACCTGCTGTCTCCGCCACCTGGCCCATCTCTGAGTAAGCATCAACTATCTACCTGTGCAGAATACTGGACCAGCTACAGGCACTCATACCTTGCTGTGCTCTTGTGGCCGCTGTCCCACCAGCAGGGGCCTCTGAGCCAGAGCTGTAAGAGAGGCCTACGTCTTCACATCAGGCTCTACCACCAGGTACATGACATAGGGATTATATGGGGAACCTTCTGTCATATCATTGTGCTATCCTAATAAAAAAGGGTTTTTTAACTCGGTCTTGATATCTGGCAGCAGAAAGACAGACAACTTTTAGTACAATTTTTTTTTTGCCTTTATTCTTCTAAATATAGTATTAAACCTAAAGCCAAAAATGTAATATATGATACATGGTTTGTCTCTACACTCTAGTTGCTACAGAGCTTGTTCTGTTGAAAAACAACAGACTAACTGGCTGTATCACCAGATAAAAAATGAACGAAAGAAAGCCTAAAAAAGAAAACGAGTGTATCCAACACATCTAAGATTTGGTAGGCAACAATATAATAAATATTTGCCTTTGGGTTTAATACTGCTTTAACAGCAGTGGTATTGTCAAGCAAAGTTTATGGACATAAGAAAATCAATTTTTAGTGGGGCCTCAAACTCTTTGCTTTGAGGTTCTTTGGAAGTGTGAATTGGGTGCTTCAAAAGGCAGCCGGTGCATGTGTGTGGTAGCAATGGATTATTAGAAGTGAGATATTGGTGAATTTGCATTTACCCCAGAGAGAGTTCTCCTTTGCAGGGGAAAACAGTGGCTGTGTGTAGGAAAAATAGTCTCAAAAGAGGACTTACAGTAGAAATCAAAGCTTTGGGGTGAGTGTTGAGAAGCGCCAAACACAAAAATTCATAACACTTAAAGAGTGTTTAAACTTCAGTTTAAATAATTTATTTGACAAAGAGCATCAAGCAAAGCCAATGCATTTTGGGAGACATGCCTGGGTAGGCATTTTTCCTGAAACAGATTGGCTTCTCTTGATACACTTTGTCAAATAAATAATTTGAGCTTAAACTATTTAACTGGCAGGAACTTTTGTGTTGGTCACTTCTTAACACCCACCCAAAGCTTCAAAAAGACAACAGAATGCTTTCAAAAACTCCTGGCAAGGTGCGTTAGAGCCCAACTGCAGATTACTGCATAATCTTAACTTTTTTTTTAACTAGGGCAGCATTTATCAAACTTTTCAACAAAGAGGAACCCTTGAAATAAGTTTCTCGTCTCAGGGAACTCTTGCTAAAAATGACTATATCTACAACTTATGATACATTGGTGTGATGGTCAATGGGAAGAATGCTCCTTACTCTTGTGGTCATTAGAATAAATTACCCCCTTACAGATAGCGAAAAAGAACCATGGTCTCAGTGGGAAATTTTCTGAGAGGCAGAAATTGCTCATTGCTCAAGGAACCAACAGCAACCTTTGGAGGAATCTTAAGGTTCCATGGAACCTAGTTTAGAAACCTTGAAGTCAGAGGCGTAGCTTGAAGCTTGCGGGACCTGATGCAAAACTTGACCTGGGCCCCCCCCCCTGCTGCTACCCGCTGCTTCCACCGCACGCAAAGATATTCCAAGTAGCTAAAGAGTTATTTCAGAGCTTTATTTAGATATTGAGAGGGTAATTCAAAATATTTTGCAAAAGGGTGCGTACCCCATACACATCAATCAGAAAATATATTTCTAAAAAATTCCTTATACACATGTGTAATCAATTGGTAAAAATGTAAGGCAGCATGGGCCCCCTGGAGCATGGGAGGGGTCTCAATTGCGACCCCAGAGACCTCTATTGCTACACCCTTGCTTGAAGTAGTCCATCAAATCTGCTCCAATTTTTACATAGATAGAGTAGGGAATGGGATTTGAATCCTTCACCTTTCTTGAAATAACTGACTATATCTAAAACTCATGATACATTAGTGTGGTGGTCAGTGGGAAGAATGCTCCTCACACTTGTAGTCATTGGGAAGAATTACCCCCTTACAGATAGCTAAAAAGATCAATGATGTCATTGGGAACTTATCGGAGTGGTAGAAATTGACCATTGCTCAAGGCACCCCTAGCAACCTCTGGAGGAAATTTAGGGTTCCATGGAACCCTGGCTGAGAAACCCTGGCCTATGGGTAAGGAGCTATGTGAAAAAAGTTATTAGTCATTTAATTGAACTTCGTTTTCTCTGTATGACCAGCTCTGTACAACTTGACCAATCATAGTTCTTTGAAATGAAGGTAATGAGGGCCCACTAATATCCTGGGAGAATTTAGACCTTTGCAGTGTTGGCTAAGCCCCACTGCAAGGTTACATTTTGCAGTAGTCCAGAGTTCAGCTTAAGCAACGTGTGTTGATCTTAACCCAAGCACTAAAATCACATGCAGCCAGGCTTTAGCTTATATAAATCTGCAACTTTTTATTAAACAATGATCAAGCCATGAGGTTCTTTGTTGAGGCTGTGTTCACGCTCCTGATAGAGACCACAGGTGGCTGTGGCATTAAACATTACGTGGGCACAGTCTACCATGGTTCCTTTTAGGAAGGCAGTCCAGAGCAATGATCTGTTGCCCACAATAGAGTGAATGCATGTAGACAAGAAGAACTGTATCTATCGCTGAGCTAAAAAAAAAAAGGAGGGGCATTTTTTATTGAAAACTGTGTTAACAAACTAAATGTCATCTAGTTTTTTTTATAAAATAGTATTTTACTGATATTAATGTCTATGTTTTTGCAGTAAGTGCAATATAACCCTCTTCACCTCCTTGCTCCTCAGACTATATATAAGTGGATTCAGCATTGGGGTCACTATTGCATAGAAGACAGAAGCCACCTTATTTTGTTTCTCAAGGTGACTAGAAGATGGGTGTAAGTAAGTAATGAAAACAGTCGCATAAAATATGGTAGCACACATTAGATGGGATGAGCATGTACTAAATGCTTTCTGTCGCCCCTTGGTGGATTTTATCTGTAGAATGGCCAATATAATAAAAGTATAGGAGACCAGGATGGTTGTCAATGTGCTTACTGTGCCAACACACACAAAGAACACAGTTAAAATGTCACAAGAACGAGTATCTGAACAAGACAATTTGAGGATTGGTGAGATGTCACAATAGAAATGGTCTAACAGGTTTGGACCACAATACTGCAGAGTGAACATACAACTGGTTGATGATGTTGACTGCACAATGCTAAATAAGAAAGCAGTGAGTATCATCCCCTGGCATTTCTTCTTGGTCATTATTGTGGCATAGTGGAGCGGATGGCAGATTGCAACATATCGATCATATGCCATGCTCGTCAGGACAAAGACCTCCGTACTTGCCAGACCAGCAAAGAAGCATAACTGAAGGGCACAGCCAACGAAGGAGATCTGCTTCTTCTCAGAAAGAAGGTCGGACAACATTTTGGGAGTAACTGCTGATGAGTAGAAAAGGTCCACCATAGACAAGTAGTTCAAGAAGTAGTACATTGGAGTGTAAAGGCTGGGAGAGATATGAACAATTACCATCATCCCAACATTTCCAAGTATGGTCACCATGTAGACAAACAAAAAGAACACGAAAAGGAATGGAACAAGTTTTGCATCATCGGTTAAACCAGAAAACTCAAACATGTCTACGTGTGTCTTGTTTTTTCCCATATCCAGTGAGCTTTTGCACTGTGATAGCTGAAATATAAATTTTTTTCTTTAATAGTTTATTTAAAGTTGAAGTCTGGACAGCTTCCCGCTGTCAATGGTTGGTAAGGATGCCAGCAGTTACAGGCACCCTTAACAGCCAGTGATGTCATCAGCCCTATTCACTTACAGGGCCAGGAATCCTCAGCCATGTAAGCAAATGGGGTGGGGATAGTTAAAAAAAAAACTGCAAGGACCCAATTCATAGCAGGCCCTTAAGTCTTGTATGGATTTTAAGGGGAAACCCCATGCAAAAATAACAAATATGTTTGGTGTCCCCACAGAAATCAATACCAGACCCTTATCTGAGAAGTAAGATTGCACAGCAGTATTATCACCCTATGAATAGAGTTGTCTTTGACATATAGTTTAAAGAATAACTCCACTTTTGTTAAGGAAAGAAACAATCACCTCTGGGTGATCAATGTACATTGCAGTGATTTTAATAACCATTGGTGCAGATTAGGGATGGGCCAATCACCCCCCCCCCCCCGGGTCCCTTCACACCAGAACTTGTGTACAGGCAAAAGATTTGTGTGAACATGCGTACCCTATTAAAATCAATGGGACTCGAACATGAGAAATCAAAAGTGCTAATTTTAAAGGCTTATTTGCAAGTTATTTCCATAAAAAGTGTATGGGGACCCGGGTACTGCCCTAGGGGACATGTATCAATGCAAAAAATACGTTTTTTAATCTATCATTTTTTAGGAGCAGTGATTTTAACCACTTCAGCTCCGGAAGGATTTCACACTTTAGGACCAGAGCCCTTTTTGCGATTCGGCACTGCATTGCTTTAACTGACAATTGCGCGGTCGTGCGACGTTATACCCAAACAAAATTTGTGTCCTTTTTTTCCCACAAATAGAGCTTTCTTTTGGTGGTATTTGATCCCCTCTGCATCATTTCTGATCGCCGCTATAAACAAAAGAAGAGCGATCATTTTGCAAAAAAACCCACATTTCTTACTTTTTGCTAAAATACAAATCCAAAAAAAAATATATAAAAAAACATTTTTTTCCATCGGTTTTGGCCGATTTATATTCTTCCTCATATTTTTGGTAAAAAAAATTGCAATCAGCGTTTATTGATTGGTTTGTGCAAAAGTTGCCGCGTTTACGGATGATGAGAATTAATTTCTGGGGTTTTTATTTATTTTTTATTTTCTACTAGTAATGGCGGCGATCTGCGATTTCTACCTGCGATATTGCAGCGCACATGTCGGACCACTTTGACACTTTTTTGGGACCATTGCCATTTATACAGCGATCAGTGCTATAAAATGCACTGATTACTGTGTAAATGCCATTGGCAGTGAAGGGGTTAACCTGGAGGGGGCACTCTAAGGGTTAACTGTGTTCCCTGGGCGTGTTCTAACTGTATGTGGGCTGCCCTGACTGGGGGAATGAGGGGATCACGGCTTCCAAATAGAGGAAGCCTGTGATCACCGCCCTTCCCCCTCCAACAGAACGGAGATCCGTGTTTACATACACGGACCTCCATTCTTTCACTGCCGGGGGGGCATCGCGGGTAGCATCGAGTCGCCGCACCAGCTCCCTGGCCCCCCCAACACAGTGAGTGCACGAGCGTGCCTCCGGCGGCGCGGGCGCTCACAGCGAGTTATATGACGGCGGTTTGCGATATTGAGCCACTTTGTCGCCGTCAGACGCCGGTCGGTGGTCGGCAAGTGGTTAATAATGATTAAAGTGAAAAATTAAATATTTCTTTAAATATCATGCCTGGGGGGTTCCTTTAGCATGCCTGTAAAGTGGCGCATCTGTGCAACGTTTAGAACAGTGCCACTGCAAAATTACATTTGTAAAGGAAAAATTGTCATTTAAAATCACTGGTGGCTATAATGTACTGCTGATTCCCGGCAATAGAGATAAAAATCTCTGAAAAAACATTGCGTTGGGGGCCCCCCTATCCATACCAGGCCCTTCGGGTGTGGATTTCAAGGGGAACCCCGCACTGAAATTTAAAAACAAAACTGCATTGGGGGTCCCTCCAAAGTCCGTACCAGACCCTTCAGGTCTGGTATGTAATTTAAGGGGAACCTCATGCCAAAATTTAAAAAGAAAATTGCATAGGGTCCCCCCCCCAAAGCCTGTACCAGGCCCTTCAGGCCTGGTATGGATTTTAAGGGGAGCCGCGTGTCAAAATTAAAATAAAATGCATAGGGGTCCCCCGAAAGTCTGTAACAGGCCCTTCAAGTTAACAAAATGGCATAGGGGTCCCCCCAAAATCCAAACCAAGACCCTTATCCGAGCACACAGTCCTGGCATGGCAGGAGGGGGTGAGGACGAGCTAGTGCCCCCCCATCCGAACCATACCAGGCCACATGCCCTCAACATGGGGAGGGTTCTTTGAAGTCCCCCCAAAGCAACCCTGGCCGGTGGTTGTGGGGGTCTGTGGGCAGGGGCTTATTGGAATCTGGAAGCCCCCTTTAATAAGGGGTCCCCCAGATCCCAACCTCCCCCCTATGTGAATGGGTATGGGGTACATTGTACCCCCTACCCCTTCATCAAAAAAGAGTGTGGTAGTGTTACAAAAAACAGTAGACAGTTTTTGACAAGTCCTTTATTGTAAAATAGCTTTTTGTCTCAGATTATTCTTCTTTCTTCCTCTGGTCTTCTTCCATCTTCTCCTGCCCCACTCCTTCTTCTAGTCTTCTTTTAGTCTTCTTCCTTCCTCTCGTCATCATCATCTTCTTCTTCCTCCTTTTTCTCCGCTGCCGCTGCCATGCTGTCCAGGTGAGTCCCAGAATGGGCGGTCTTCAGTTTGACAGTTATTTTATAAGAAGGGGCGTAAATAGTTGACCCCGCCCCCTCTGATGTTACTAAGTGGCAGCACCTTTACCTATAAAGTAACTGTCAAACTGAAGACCGCCCATTCAGAGTCGCCTCTGGACAGCACAAGGAGAAAGAAAAAGATGAAGAAGAAGATGACAAAGAGAGGAAGGAAGAAGACCGAAAGAAGAAGCAGAAGACCAGAAGAAGGACTGGGGCAGGAGAAAATGGAGGCAGACCAGGGGAAGAAAGAAGAAGAGTTGGGGGAAGAAAAGGAGCTATTTTACAATGCAGGACTGCCTACTGTTTTTTGTAACAATACATTCCTTTTTTGGTGAATGGGTAGGGGTACAATGTACACCATACTCATTCACATAGGGGGGGTCGGGATCTGGGGGGCTTCTAGATTCCGATAAGCCCCCCACCCGCAGACGCTTACAACCACCGGCCAGGGTTGTGGGGATGAGGCCCTTCTCCCCATCAACATGAGGACAAGGTGCTTTGGGGGGACCCCAAAGCACCCTCCCCATGTTGAGGGCAAGTGGCCTGGTACGGTTTGGGGGGAGGGGGGCGCTCACTCGTATCCACCCCCTCCGGGCCATGCCAGGGCTGCGTGCTCAGATAAGGGTCTGGTTTGGATGCGGGGGGACCCCCATGCCATTTTTTTTTAAAATGTGGTGCAGGGTTCACCTTAAAATCCATTTCAGACCTGAAAGGCCTGGTACGGACTTTGGGGGGGGGGACCCCTACGCAAATTCTTTTTCTTGTTCAAACATTTTATTGTAGTAAAACAAGTATAAAGACAGTAGCATTGCCATTACAGAGATGTCATATAACATCACAAGATGATTAGTTCTATAATCTGAACCCGAAAGAGAAAAAAAAAGAAACAAGCAAAATACACAAAACAACAATAAAAAATAAAAGAAGACCAATGTGATTAACTGTATTGCAATTTCCCCACGGCTCTGAGTGAGGAGAATATGGTCTAACAGATCAAGGTTAAATTCTATATAGTGGGTTGTCCAGTTATAGATATACAGGAGGCCTCGGGAGGCAGATAAGAGGTGTTAGTGGCCTATCTTAACTAGGCCTTGGGACTAGTAAGTATGAGTGTATTAGGCTAGGATAGCCCTGAGGGTATCAGTCTAAGGATGTCGTCCTAGTGGAGAAAGTAGTAAGTGAAATAGAAGAAAGATAAATGAGGGGAGAAAATGAGAAGAGAAATGGAGAAGGAACCTAGGGCCAGGGATAAAAAAAAGAGGAAGGGAGATAGAAAGAAGTCTTGAAGCTAGTGAGGAGCTAGGAAGATGTGAGAGGTAGGAGAACCAGGGAGGGGAATCCTGGGGAGGGCAGATCACAGGGTTTCTGAGTCAAGGGATACAGGTTAATGAAGAGTGTTTGGTCTATCTCCTGAGGGGGTCAGGTTTTGTAACGTCAAAGCCCGGTGGGGCATAGTGGGTTAACCACGGGCCCCAAAGGCGTACGTGCTTGGGCAGCTTATCTGAGACCATTGCCTTGATTCTGGCGTGAATCATTGCTTTAGTGATCCTATTTTTGGCCTCTGCTACTGGTAGTTGGGGAGACTTCCAAGCATGTGCGATAGTTTGCTTAGCCGCCGTGGTGACCTGCAGGAGAAGTTTAAATTGGGGTCTGGTTAGTTCTATAGGTTTCAGGTTTAGGAGTGCCATCATAGGATCAGGAGCTATGTGGCAATCCATTAGCTTACTAATGATTTCAAAGATCTGGGCCCAGAATGTGCATACGACTGGGCAGCTCCACCAAATGTGTAAGTGGGTCCCAGGGTCCAGACAGCCTCGAAAGCAGAGTGGGGAGTAGAAGGGTAAAAATGTATTTATCCGAACAGGGACCAGATACCATCTCATAAGGACTTTGTATGTGGTTTCCAGGGCTGCAATATTATGGGAAGAGGATTTGGTTGATTCCCAGATTTCATTCCACCCTTAGGGGTCAATGGACTTTTGGAGGTCTCTTTCCCATGGTCTGACATATGGGATCTGGGTCAGAGACATGGAATCCGGTAGTTGGGCATAGATAGTGGAAATCATACTCCTGGCATGTGGGTCTACCTGGCAATAATGTTCAAAAGAGGACATGGTGGGTAGAGAGGAGTTAATACGTACATGAGGAGTGAAAAAGTGTTTAATTTGCAGGTAACTGAATATTTCTGAATTAGGGATATGGAATTGTTCTTGCAGAGTAGGAAATGATTTAAAGGCGTCAGGCGTGGTGAAAGAGTGAGCCCGCAGGAGGCCGGCTGCGGTCCATCTATTGAAAGAGACCGGAGACGTCCAAGCCGGGTAGAAGGCCGGATTCAGTAGGAACGATAACATTGGGTTGTGTGGGGATTGCAGGCCCGCCTTGAATTTAAGTCTGTCCCATAGTCTAAGGCTATGGGCGGTGACAGGATTACGAATGGGCTCGCGGTCTCTTGGGTTCAGCCATAGAAGGTTGGGTGTGGATAAGGGATCGCAGTCGACCGCTTCGAGGGACACCCATAGGTGTATTTTATACGTAGCGTGCCATTTGGGCAAAGAAGCTAACTGTGCCGCCTGGACGTATTTGGCAAAATATGGAACCCTATGGCCACTTTTGGGTTTGGGGGAGAACAGGAGGCGTCTGGACACCCTGGGTCATGATTTACCCCAAATGTATTGAAAAGTCCTCCTCTGGAAGATTTGCAGAAAGTGAGTTGGGACCTCTATAGGGAGGACCCTAAACAGATACAATATTTTAGGGAGGATAGTCATCTTGACCGCCGTTATACGGCCTAGCCAGACTAGGGGTAATTTAGATCATTCTTACATGAGTCGGGTTAGATGGGACAGGATAGACGGATAATTCACCACATAGAGATCAGTTGGGTCGGGGGAGAGCTGAATTCCAAGGTACGAGAGAGTGGATGGGGCCCATGCATAAGGAAGACTTTGTTGCAAATGGGATTGAGTGGTTGGGTCTAGGGAGATGTTTAACAGCTTGGATTTCTCAGGGTTCACTTTTAGTCCTGAGATAGAGGCAAATTCATCGAGCGTCCGGAGGAGATTAGGGGATGAGAGAATCGGGGAGGTAAGGAACAATAGGACGTCATCCGCGAAGAGGCATAGCTTATGGTGGTGTCCTCCCACCTCTATGCCTCTGATGTTAGGGTTAGAGCAGATCAGCTGGGCTAGGGGCTCAATGGCCAGAGCAAAAAGGAGGGGGGAGAGGGTGCACCCCTGACGGGTACCTCTGCGGATAGGGAATGGGTCTGACCTGCACCCTGTGTATCTAACACTGGCTGACAGGGAAGAGTAAAGGGAAGAAACCCATGTCAGGAAATGCGGGCCGAACCCCCACCGTTTCAGTACTAGAGTCAAGTAAGACCAAGATAGGGTATCGAAGGCCTTTCTGATGTTCAAAGATAGGAGGCATGTGGGGAATTTACGTGTTCGAGCTATGTGGGTTAGGAGGACCACTCTCTGGACGTTGTCTCCAGCTTGCCTAGCGGGTATGAACCCTACTTGATCCCTGTGAATAAGAGAGCCTATCATCTTATTTAGTCAGGCAGATAGGATCTTGGCCATGAGCTTAATGTCGAGATTAAGTAGGAAAATCGGGAAGCTTTACTGATGAGGGCTCCCTGGATAACGGGTTTGTGGGCCTCCCAAAGTGTGAGGGGCGAGATCTCATCAGTAGAGTTCTCCCTAAGGTAGTTGGTTATAGCTATCTCTATGTCTGCTCTGTGTGAGGGGTGTGCAAGAATGGTATCATTAAGACACCAGGAGCGGTCGGTTTGTTTAGGGATTAGGGATTCCAAGGAAGTCAGAACAGCACAGTGGTCTGACCAAGGAAGGGGTAGAATCGCGGAGGCTAGGATAGGCGGGGCTGACCCTGTAGTGAGAAGGATGGGATCTATACATGAGGAAACCTTATGTGGGTGGGAGTAGAAAGTGAATTGGTGCTTTGTGGGGTTAGTTTCCCGCCAGGAGTCAATGAGAGAGTGTCTTTGCAGGAGTTGTTTGAATGAGAATTTAGGCTGGCTGGACAACTGGGAGAATGAGAAATAATCGAGGAAGGGATATATCACTTGGTTGGAGTCACCCCCAATCATTAATGTGCCTTGTATATGGTGGTTGATTAACGAGAACAGGTGGGCTAGGAAGGAGTTGGGGTTCTAGTTTGGGGCATAATAGGAGACCACACTAACACTTTCTTCAAGTAGGTGACCTATTAGGATCAAGTTTCTCCCCTCGGGGTCCTTGATTTCTCTGGAGAGGGTGAATGGTGCTGACCTGTGAAACCCAATCAGGACCCCTCTCTGCTTGCAGTTCGCTGAGGCCATGAAGACCTGGGGATATGATTGGTGAAAGAACTTGGGAGTTGATTTCTGGGTGAAATGTGTCTCCTGCAGGCACACCACTTGGGCTTTGAGAGAGGTGAAGGCACAAAAGGCCTTAACACGATTCTGTGGGATGTTTAGACCCTGAATATTCAGGGTTAACAGGCTTAAGGGGGCCATTTTGGAGTTAAGAGTTTATGCCAGATAATGGTGTGTAGGGGGGGCGACCTGGGCTCCCCAAGATTAGTAGATAAGAGGGAAGAAGGGGGAAGGGAGGGGATTAAAAGAGAGGAAAAGCAAGCCAAGAGAAGTGGTAGGGTCTTAGGAAATGTCAAATCTGCGTGGTTGATACAGTGTAGGAGAAGACAAGTAGTCCTACCATGTAAGGAAAAATCCATTACCTGGTAGGAAGGTTTGTCCAGAGGGAGTCAAATAGAGTCCCTGTGGGCAAAGGTGGAGGCAGCAGTGATGGTCCAGAGGGGCACCATGGCCTTAATGCATGCTGTCAGAAGAAGCGGGGAGGCAGGAGCTGAATGTAGCTTTGGGATTGTCGAGGTGAAAAGAGGAGGATGAGGTAGACTATACGGGGTGGACAGAAAGAGGGTGTCCTGAGAAGCCACTAAGGACCTTAAAAGGTCGGGTTAGACATGTCACTTGTGCCAGGGAGGTGGTGTAGGCAAGTAATTGGAGGACATTACAGCACATCTGGCATCCCATAATCAGCGGCAGTAATAACAACAGCAATCCCCCCCCCATGTAAGCAAACTTTAACTATTAATAAACGGTACAAGGTAGGAACAGGACAATAAACCAGAAACCCGGCACCTCTTCGACTTAATCTCCCTGGGCACCGCACCCGGAGCAACATGTCCCATAATAGAGGTAACCGTTATGTGTTGTTCTGCGGTAACGGGGAAAACACAGTTAAGCAGAATACTCCTGGTCTAACAGTTTTCTGGTAACTGGCCCCTGGGAGCGCTCTCAGGAGGTGAGTGTCTAGCGACTAGGCACTTGTGGGGTGGGGAGCCACCTTGAGGAGTTGGGAACCTTTGTCACCTGGGGACCAAGGCAGTGGTGAGAGGAGGGGGGGGTGTGGGCAGCAATTGGGCATGACTGCAGTCTGAGTTTGTTCAGTTCTCACAAACTGGTGAGCATCCCAGCTAGGGCGGTAGTGAAGACTTGGTAAATTTAAGGAGGTTCGTAGAAGGAGGGCGGGGAATGGAAGAGTTAGACGCCTTGGTCAAGCGATGAGATCCATCTGTGTGTCCGATGGAATAAGTGCGATGCCCCAAAAACTGAGGCTGAATTTTTCAGTGGCCAAGGGGTTTGAGATCTCTCCAACGCAGGTGTCAGGAGCAACATGCCCTCTTAGGGTGAGAAGTGCGTAAATAGATGGGTATTACCTTAGTCCATGCTTTCAGGGAGGGTTGCCGGAGGAGAAGTGAGCCTGCTACGCTTGTGCTGGTTGCGGTCGTCGGCTTCTAAGGTGGAGGCGTGGGCCTTCTGAGGTTAGCTGGATGCGTCTTTGATGTTGGTCCTTCACGGTGGAAGGGGGGGCAGTCAGGTGTAGTTCCTGCAAAAGAGACTGGACATCTTCTTGAGACTTGCACATGTATTTGTGGCCCTTGAAAGTAAACTTGAGGGAGAAGGGGAATCCCCAGGAGTATGAGATATGGTGGTCTTGTAGGATTTGTAGCTGAGGCTTCATTGCTCTGCGCTTGGCTATAGTGGTTGGTGACAGATCCGCGAATAGTTGGTAGTCATGGCCCTGGAAGTGCAGGGCCCCTCTGTGGCAGGCTGCCTGCATTAATTGCTCCTTGGTTCAATAGAAGTGTAGTTTGGTCACTATGTCCCATGGGGGGCCATCCTTTTTGCGGGGGGCTAGGGTTCTATGGATTCTATCCATTTTGAGTCTCTCTATTGGGATAGAGGGTGCTAGCTCTTGAAACAGGGCCGTGACTGTAGATTGCAGGTCTACAGCAGTCTCTGCGATCCCCCTTATGCACAGGTTGGACCTGCGTGCCATGTTCTCAAAGTCCTCTAATTGGGCCTGCAGAGATAGATTTTCCTCGCTAATGGCTTCTAAATCATCAGACTGGTTATGAATAGTGACCTCCAGTTCATCTACCTTTTGTTCCAGCTCCACTGTGCGGTGCCCTAGCTCTCTGATCTCCTTAGTAAGGTGATCTGTGATTTGGTCTGAGGTCTCTTTAAGTGCCCTCTGCAGCATCCTCTCAAATTGTTGTAAAATGTCTGGGTGCATGGATTGGGCCTGTGGGGATCTCAGTGGGGAGGCCAGGAGATCGCAGTCGGACTCACCCTCATCTGGATGAGGTAGGAGCTTCATCCTAGGTGAGCAGTGGGTGCCTGCAAGGTGTGGAGGGTCCGGTGCCATCTTGGCTGAGGCCCGTGCCAGGACCTTGCGTATTGTTTTTGCCCTGGTCTTTTGTCTGGAACTTACCAGCACCATCCTGGGCATCCTGGCTGGTTCCTGGGGCTGTGAGAGAGCAGTAGAAGCGGGTGTAATGCGGTGGGCTCCAGTATGTATGGCCAAGTGTCCCTCTAGGTGCAGAGCTCTACAGCGGTGCGTCCGTCATGTAGAGCCTCGTGCATGTCCCCTACGCAAATTATTTTTAACATTTTGGCGCGGGGTTCCCCTTAAAACCCATACTAGACTTGAAGGACCTGGTACAGACTTTGGGGGGGAACCCTATGTAATTTTCAAAAAAAATGTGGTGTGGGGTTCCCCTTAACCACTTCAGCCCCTGGAAGGATTTACCCCCTCCCTGACCAGAGCACTTTTTGCGATATGGCACTGCGTCAATTTAACTGGCAATTGCGTGGTCATGCGACGTTGTACCCAAACAAAATTGCCATCCTTTTTTTCCCACAAATAGAGTTTTCTTTTGGTGGTATTTGATCACCTCAGTGGTTTTTATTTTTTGCGCTATAAACAAAGAGCGACAATTTTGAATAAAAACCCAATATTTCTTTCTTTTTGCTATAATACATATCCAAAAAAATATTAAAAAAAACGAATTTGTTCATCAGTTTAGCTCAATATATATACTTCCTCATATGTTTGGTAAAAAAAAATCGCAATAAGTGTATATTGATTGGTTTACGCAAAAGTTGCCACATTTAAAAACAATGAGATTTCATTTATGGGGTTTTTATTTATTTATTTATTTTTACTAGCAATGGCGGCAATCTCCGATTTTTAGTGGGACTGCGACATATCGGATACTTTTGACACTTTTTTGGGACCATTGGCATTTATACAGCGATCCGTGCTATGAAAATGCACTGATTACTGGTTGTAAATGTCACTGGCAGGGAAAGGGTTAAAACTAGGGGGCGATCAAAGGATTAAGTGTGTTCCCTGGGATGTGTTACTAACTGTGTGGGGGCTGGGCTGACTGGGGGAGGAGAATGATCGCTGCTCCCATTTGCTGGGAACATACGATTACTCTCCTCCCCTGTCAGAACAGAGATCCGCTTGTTTACATACATGATCCCCGTTCTGTCACTGCCAGGGAGCAATCGCGGGTGGCCGGCGAACATCGAGTCTGCCCCACCCATTTACTGGCTCCCCCGCTAGTGTGTGAGCGCGCCTCCGGCGGCACGCTCGCGCCCACAATACTCGCTTCAGCAGCTGCCGTCAGGTGACGGCATTTCGCGCAGGAGAGCCATGATGCCACTGTCAATCCACGGCGGGCGGTCGGTAACTGGTTAAAATACATATCAGACCTGAAGTGCCTGTTACGGACTGTGGGGGACCCCCACACAATTTTTAAAAAAAATTTTGGCGCGGGGTTCCCCTAACCACTTAAGGACAGAGCCTCTTTCTGAGATCTGGTGTTTACAACTTAAAATCATTTTTTTTTAAGAAACTTATTTAGAACCCCCAAACATTATATATTTTTTCTAGCACCCTAAAGAATAAAATGTCGGTCGTTGCAATACTTTATGTCACACCATATTTGTGTATAGGTCATAAAAGCGTAATTTTTTTGGCCAAAATTCACTTTTTTGAATCACAAAATAAGACAACAGTATAGTTAGCTAAATTTTTTTCTATATTGTGAAAGATAATGTTACGCCAAGTAAATTGATACCCAACAAGTTATGCTTCTAAATTGCGCCCGCTCGTGAAATGGCGACAAACTTTGGCACTTAAAAATCACCATCAGCGAAGTTTAAAAATGTCTACAGGTTACCAATTTTGAGTTATAGAGGAGTTCTAGGGCTAAAATCATTGCTCTCACTCTACCGATCGCAGCGATACCTCACATGTGTGGTTTGAACACCGTTTTCATATACGTTCTCATAGTATTAATTCGCTTCTGCACACGAGTTCGGTGGGACGGATCGCTTTTAATTTTCTTTTTTTCTTATTTATTTTACTTGTTATTGTTATTTTTACACTGTCCATTTAAAAAAAAATGGGTCACTTTTATTCCTATTACAAGGAAGGTAAACATTCCTTGTAATATAAAAAAGCATCACAGGACCTCTTAAATATGAGATCTGGGGTCAAAATTACCTCAGATCTCATATTTACACTAAAATGCAATGAAAAAGAAAAAAAAAAAGAAAAAATGACACTTGCAAAAAACAATTGTCTCCTTTAAGAGCATGACATGACCCAGTAAAACAGGTGCAGAAAAATTGGGCCTTGAGTGTTGGTGGTGGCAGAACACTGTAACCCCTCACAATTACTCTTGTTGGGCGCAGGAACGGGCCCTGCTGTTGTAATTTATTTTAGAAATTGTAAAGACACGCCCCAGTCAAACAGGTGCAGAAAAATTGGGCCTTGGGTGTTGGTGGTGGCAGAACACTATAACCCCTCACAATTACTCTTGTTGGGCGCAGGAACGGGACCTGCTGTTGTAATTTACTTTAAAAATTGTAATGACATGCCCCAGGCAAACAGGTGCAGAAAAATTGGGCCATAGGTGTACACTGCCTGTATATACTGTAGGCTACACTAGATCTATATACTCACTGCATTATGGGGTGCTCAAATTTCCCGCGAACGCCCCATAATGTTCGGATTTCGTCGAACAGGCGAATCCCCGATGTTCGAGTCGAACATATGTTCGACTCTAACTGGGGGCCCATCCCTATTGCAGATTCCTACCTGTTTCCGCTCTGAAGAAAAAGCTGCATGCTTCTTGATGTCCTTTGCAGTATGATTCTGAATGGGATTAAGATAAAAAATGTCCCAGTTGTTTTCCACCCACCCCCACCACCTGAGTCCTATCTCGATCCAGCACTATGCCTGTTGCTGCTCTCTTTCTCCTCACAGGAAACTGTGAGAACAGCAGGAGCCATTGGACCCTGCTGCTGTCAATCAAATCCTGTGAGGAGGGAGTGGGGGGGCAAAGCCAGGCCAAGTTTGGGAGTGAATCCCCAGGTGTGACCACATAGGAAGCAGCTTCTTATGGGACACACAGAAAAAGAGGAAGAGCAGACAGCTCTGGCAGAGGACCCCAGAAAAGGAGGTTTGGGGTCACTCTGTAAAGTACCATTGTGCTGAGTAGGTAAGTATGCAGTGTTTATTATTTTAGATAAAAAGACTAAAGCTTTACAGCCACTTTAACAATGGTACCACCATATAACCCTTATCACCTTCACCACTCTTACCCTCAAGAATGGTACCTTTAAAAAACCTAATTCACATTCAACACTCCTACCCTTAACAATTGTACCACCATAAAACCCATAGCACAAATTACCCCCAATAATGGTACCACCATAAAACTCATATCACCTTCACTATTCTTACCCATAACAATGGTACCACCATAAAGCCCATATCACCCTCACGATAATTACCCCTAACAATGGTACCGTCATAAAACCCATATCACCTTCCCCAAGATTACCTTAACAATGGATCCACTATATAACCCATATCAACCTCATCATAATTACCATTAGCAATGGTGCCACCATAAAGCCCATATCACCATTTTAGCCTTAACAATGGTACCACCATAAAACCCATATCACCCTCACCACTCTTACCACTAACAATGGTGCCACCACAAAGCTCATTTCACTGTCACCACTCTTACCCTTAACAATGGTACCAACATAAAGCCCATATCACCCTCAGCATTCTTACCCTTAACAATGGAACCACCGTAAAGCTCATATCACCTTCACTATGATTACCTTAACAATGGCACAGCCATATAACCCACATCACCCTCACTATAATTATGCTTAATAATGGTACCACCATAAAACCCATATCACTTTCAACATGATTACCTTAACAGCAGTACTACGATATAACCCATATCACTGTCACCAGAATTACCCATAAGCCGGGAGTATACACATGGGTTGAAAAAAAAAAAGACTCACAGATCCCCACATCAAGTGATGTGGATGCAGAGATTTGTCCCACTATGTCTTTGTATCCTGACAGGGGGACTCCTCCCTATCAGAATTCACAGATCAGTGCTGCAGCCTGGCGGTTTTTCAGCATGACTGTGGACTGTATCTTTAGATTGGTTTATGCGGTACACAAATGTATTGAAACTCAGCCAGTTCCCCCTGCTGACTTTCAGTACATATATACACAGCTTTAACAATTGATTTCACCACCATACCTATGACATTTTATACTCATTTCCACAATGTTAGGTTATTTTTTTTTTTCATACAAGCAATTGAAGCATTTTCATATTTATGTAATTGTAGAGTGGAAACTGTATCAAAGTGGAACTCATTCTGTCAGATCATGGCCAGATATAGGGGTGTGCCCTGTGAACTGTAGTGCTGTCCCCTGTCCTCCACCCTACTGACCCCCTGTACACTGCCCTACTGAATTCTGTACACACTCTTTTGCTTAACTCCAATTTGCCCTGTTGACCCCTGTACACTGCCCTGCTGACCCCCTATACACTGCCCTGCTGATCCCCTGTACACTGCACTGCTGACCCCCTGTACACTGCCCTGCTTACCCCTGTACACTGCTCTGCTAACACCTTGTCCTCTGTCTTGCTGACCCCTGTGCACTGCCCTGCTGACACACTGTCCTCTGCCCTGCTGACCCCTGTACCCTGCCCTGCTGGCACACTGTCCTCTGCCCTGCTGACCCCCGTACACTGCCCCTTTGGCACACTGTCCTCTGCCTTACTGACCTCTGTACACTGCCCTACTGACACACTGTCCTCTGCCCTGCTGACAAACTGTGCTTTGCCCTGCTGACCCCTGTAGACTGCCCTGTTCACACACTGTCCTCTGCCCTGCTGACCTCTGTACACTGCCCTACTGAGACATTGTCCTCTGCCCTGCTGACCCCCTGTACACTACCCTGCTGACACACTGTGCTCTGCCCTGCTGACCTCTGTACACTGCCCTACTGACACATTGTCCTCTGCCCTGCTGACCCCCTGTACACTACCCTGCTGACACACTGTGCTCTGCTCTTCTGACCCCTATACACTGCCCTGTTGACACACTGTCTTCTGCACTTCTGACCTCTGTACACTGCTCTACTAACACACTGTCCTCTGCCCTGCTGACCCCCTGTACACTGCCTAGCTGAAACACTGTGCTCTGCTCTGCTGACCCCTGTACACTGCCCTGCTGACACACTGTTCTCTACCCTGCTGATCCCTGTATACTGCCCTGCTGACTCCTGTACACTGCCTTGCTGAACCCTGTAGACTGCCTTGCTGACACACTGTGCTCTGCTCTGCTAACCCCTGTACACTGCCCTGTTGACACATTGTCCTCTGCCCTGCTGACTCTTGTGCACTGCCCTGTTGACACACTGTCCTCTGCCCTGCTGACCCCTCTGCTGACTCCTGTACATTGCCCTGATGACCCCCTGTACACTGCCCTGCTGACACCCTGTGCTCTGCCCTGCTGACCCCTGTACACTGCTCTGCTGACTCTTGTACATTGCCCTGCTGACCCCTGTACATTGCCTTGCTGACACACTGTGCTCTGCTGACCCCTGTACACTGCTCTGTTGACACACTGTCCTCTGCCCTGCTGACCCCTGTGCACTGCCCTGTTGACACACTGTCCTCTGCCCTGCTGACCCCTGTGCACTGCCCTGTTGACACACTATTCTCTGACCTGCTGACCCCCTGTACACTACCCTGCTGATACACTGTCCTCTGCCCTGCGGGACTCTGTACACTGCCCTGCTGACACACTGCGCTCTGCCCTGCTGATCCATGTACACTGCCCTGCTGACACCTGTACACTTCCCTGCTGACACACTGTGCTCTGCTCTTCTGACCCCTATACACTGCCCTGTTGACACACTGTCTTCTGCCCTTCTGACCTCTGTACACTGCTCAATAGGGATGGGGTTCATGTTCAGATCGAATGTATGTTCATTCCGAACATGACCTGTTCGATACTTCAGGTTTCCCCGAACATTACGGGGCGTTTGCGGCAACTTTGCGTGCCCCATAATGTTTTAAAATGGCGGCGGAATGCCGCCCGCTGATTGGTAAAAGCATGCACATGACCTAAAGGCAGGATGCCTTTAGCCAATCATTGCACAGCAGTCTCAATCCATGCCCTACACTATATAAAGCCGCTCGTACAGCGGCTCTATGATAGTGTGTCTGCACTGCTTGTAGGTTCCTGTATCAAGCAGTTTAGATAGCTAGCTTAAAAAAAAAAGTAAAAAACAGACAAAAATCTCAGAAAATAGATAGCTAACTAGATAGATAGTTAGATATCTAAAATATATTAGTGCAGACAGGTTAGTGTAGGGTAAAAAAAAAAAAGAAAAAAAAATATATAAATATTTATATATACACACAGTGTGCTATATATCAGTGTACAATGTACATACGGTATATAGTCCACTTGACGTGGTGTATAAAAATATATACAGCCTGGTATATACAGTGCTGTCCATAATTATTCATACCCCTGGCAAATTTTGACTTAAAGTTACTTTTATTCAACCAGCAACTCATTTTTTGATGGGAAATTACATAGGTGTCTTCCAAAAGATGATAAGACGATGTACAAGAGTAGAGTTGAGCGAACCCGGACTGTAAAGTTCAGGTCCGTACCAAACTTTGGGGTGTCCGGGACCCGGACCCGAACTGGACTTTTCAAAAAAAGTCTGGGTTCGGGTCCGGGGTTCTGGTATTTTATTACACGTGTTGAATAGCTGCCAAGTGTTTCAAGTGTTTGCCCTTAGAAGCCATCACAGCCATGCCTACTAATGGCATGGCTGTGATTAGCCAGTGCACCATGTGACCCAGCCTCTATATGGGGCTGGAGTCACCATGCTGCATGTCATATACTCTCAGGATAGTTTAGGGAGAGGATGCTGCTAGCTCTGTGAGGGACAGATTGCAGATATTATAGAGCATCTCATCCTGCATTACTGAACGATCTGATTGTGGACTAGGGAGAGATACTAGTACTGCTGCTTTGAGGGACAGATTTCAGACCTCATCCTGCTGCACAGTACGATCTGACTGGACTAGGTAGAGTCTGTTGCTTTAAGGGAAAGATTATTGTTCTAAAATCATCTCCAAGTTGTACAAGGAAAGGTTCCAGCTGTTGCTTTAAGGGAAAGATTATTGTTCTAAAATCATCTCCAAGTTCTATAGGCAAAGTGTATTCTAGCCGCATAGAAGCCATATTATTGTTCTAAAATCATCTCCAAGTTGTATAGGCAAAGTGTATTCTAGCCGCATAGAGCCATATTATTGTTATAAAATCATCTCCAAGTTCTATAGGCAAAGTGTATTCTAGCCGCATAGAGCCATATTATTGTTCTAAAATCATCTCCAAGTTGTATTAAAGGGACAGATTATTGTTTCTATTGTTACTGCTGGTTTAAAAAAAAAAAAAAAAAATACTAAAAACTACATTTGTGGCCAGCGGTGCATTTCTTGCACAAAAATAAAAAAAACAGTGTTGGCTACCTCCTCCTCCTCCACCGCCACTTTCACCACCTCCTCAACCTCCAACTCCACATCCACCTCCATTTTTGATTTTTTTTATGTGATTTTAGCTTAACCACTTCAGCCCCGGAAGGATTTCACACTTTAGGACCAGAGCACTTTTTGCGATTCGGCGCTGCGTCGCTTTAACTGAGAATTGCGTGGTCGTGCGACGTTGTACCCAAACAAAATTTGCGTCCTTTTTTTCCCACAAATAGAGCTTTCTTTTGGTGGTATTTGATCACCTCTGCGTCATTTCTGATCGCCGCTATAAACAAAAGAAAAGCGACAATTTTACAAAAAGACCCAAATGTATTACTTTTTGATAAAATACAAATCCAAAACAAAAATATAAAAAAACATTTTTTTTTCATCGGTTTTGGCCGATTTATATTCTTCCTCATATTTTTGGTAAAAAAAATCGCAATCAGTGTTTATTGATTGGTTTGCGCAAAAGTTGCCGTGTTTACGGATGATGAGAATTAATTTCTGGGGTTTTTATTTTATTTTATTTTTTTTACTAGTAATGGCGGCGCTCTGCGATTTTTAGCGGTACTGCGATATTTCAGCGGACATGTTGGACCATTTTGACACTTTTTTGGGACCATTGGCATTTATACAGCGATCAGTGATATAAAAATGCACTGATTACTGTGTAAATGCCATTGGCAGTGAAGGGGTTAACCTGCAGGGGGCGCTCTAAGGGTTAACTGTGATCCCTGGGCGTGTTCTAACTGTGTGTGGGCTGCCCTAGCAGGGGAAGGGAAGTGATCACAGCTTCCATGTAGAGGAAGGCTGTGATCACAGCCCTTCCCCCTCTCACAGAACGGAGGTCCGTGTTTACTTACACGGACCTCCGTTCTTTCAGTGCGGGGGGGCCATCGCAGGTAGCAATCGAGTCCACCACACCCGCTCCCTGGCTCCCCCCGAACACAGTGAGCGCGCGGGTGCGCCTTCGGCAGCCCACGCGCGCTCACAATGCTCGTTATCGCGGCCGCCGTCCTGTGACGGCGGTTCGCGATAACGAACCACCTTGTCGCCATCATGCTGCGGCGGGTGGTCAGCAAGTGGTTAAAAAAATGTTTAAGTTATTTCCCTATCCCCATTTATTTGTAGGGCACTTGTCCAACTCTTATCCCCATTTTCCTTCCTTTTGCAGACCTCTAGGACTTGCCAGGACTTTGTTACAGCCATTTTTGTGCCTAAAAGTTTGGGTCCCCATTGATTTCAATGGGGTTCGGGGTCTGGGTCAAAGTTCGGGTCAAGTCTGGACCCGAACCCGGACTTTGTCCGTAAGTTCGGCCGAACCTGCCCAACCCGGACTTCCAGAGGTTCGATCAACTCTATACAAGAGGCATTATTGTGGGGGAAAAAAAATTCTCAGCTTTAATTTACATTTGAGCAAAAAGTGTCCAGTCCAAAATTATTATACCCTTCTCAATAATCACTAGAAAAGCCTTTATTGGCTATTACAGCAATCAAACGCTTCCTATAATTGCAGACCAGCTTTTTGCATGTCTCCACAGGTATTTTTGCCCATTCATCTTTAGCAATGAGCTCCAAATCTTTCAGGTTGGAGGGTCTTCTTGCCATCACCCTGAGCTTTAGTTCCCTCCACAGATTCTCAATTGGATTCAAGTCTGGACTCTGGCTGAGCCACTCCAAAACGTTAATGTTGTCTGCTAACCATTTCTTCACCACTTTTGCTGTGTGTTTTGGGTCATTGTCATGCTGAAATGTCGACTGGTGCCCAAGGCCAAGTTTCTCTGCAGACTGCCTGATGTTGTCGTTGAGAATCCTCAGGTATTGCTCTTTTTTCATGGTGCCGTTAGAGACCATGGCAGTGAAGTGAAGAAAGCCATACTCTTGAGCGGGCATATACATGTGTGTGTGTGTGTGTGTGTGTATATATATATATATATATATATATATACTGTATATATATATCTATTGTTCTATTGTTACATATCTGAGTGCAGATCCTCCTTACATCAGGGTCTCAAGAGAGCACCCCTTACATCATGGTCCCCAGAGAGCACCTTTGTTACATCAGGGTCCCCAGAGAGCCCCTTCCTTACATCAGGGTCCCCAAAGAGCGCCTTCCTTACATCAGGGTCCCCAGAGAGCCCCTTCCTTACATCAGGGTCCACAGAGAGCCTCTTCCTTACATCAGGGTCCACATAGAGCCCACCCTTCATCAGGGTCCCCAGAGAGATTCCCCATATATCAGGGTCCCCTGAGAGCCTCCCCATACATCAGGGTCCCCAGAGAGCCTCCCTATACATCAGAGTCCCTAGAGAGCCTCCCCACACATCAGAGAAAGAGGGGGGTGGATGAGAGGGGGTGAAAGAGTGACCCCTAGCCCTGCCTGCAGTCCCTACTGTCCCAGCCTCTGTCTGTGTGGGTAGGTATGTGTGATCCACCTACCTCCCATCCGTCCTTGGTCAGCCTTTATTCTTCCTGTTCCATAGCGAGCTAGGAGAGGAGCTTGGAAAAGGAGTGCAGGCTCTGGGAGGCACCGGGGATGCCACTCAGGGTGGTGCTGAGGCCTCGTCTGCTCTCTCTCACTCCCTCCTGGGCTCATCCCAGGCTTCCCCCTCCCTATTTGAAGATGCCACTGCCCTGCACCCCACCGCCACCGGACCAGCAGTCCAGGACCATGACAAGTGGCTGGGCTCAACTCTTTAGGCCCCACAAGAAGTAGCGCTGAGGAGGAGGAAGTGGAACCCACCTCCGCTTTAAATGCTGGGCAGGGAGGGAGTCACGGCTGTGATGTCACTGGTTGCTAGACACTAGACGGCTCTAGCAACTAGTGACCAGGAATAGAGTCAGGAGGAGGCGAGGGAGGAGCTGGAGCCAGTGCTACCTTGGCTCAGTCTGACCCTGCCTTCTGCATTCCGGACCGGGACATACTTGCTAATTGCAGAACTACATCCACTCGATAAGAGACTCGGGGCTATGGGCCCCAGACTCGGGGCTATAGCCCCAATAGCCACCCCCTAGCAACGCCCTTGCCCACCACCATGTTTGACAGTGGGGATGGTGTTCTTTGGTTTCCTTTTGAAATGAAGGAAACATCATTGTGACCAAACAATTCAATTTTTGTTTCATCTGACCATAACACAGAAGACCAGAAGTCTTCTTTGTCCAGATGAGCTTTTGCAAAGGCCAAGCGAATTTTAGTGTGCCTTATCTGGAGAAGTGGTGTCCTCCTTGGTCTGCATCCATGGAACCCAGCAGTGTGCAGTGTCTGTTGGATTGTCTGCCTTGAGACATTGCCACCAGCAGAGCCCAGATTCACCAGGATGGCCTTGGTGGTGATCCTTGGATTCTTTTTCACCTCTCTAACTATCCTCTTGGCCAGCACAGGTGTCACTTTTGGCTTCCGACCACGCCCTCTGAGATTTTCCACAGTGTGGAACATCTTGTATTTTTTAAAAATACTTTGCACTGTAGCCACTGGAACTTGAAAACATTTAGAAATGGCCTTGTAGCCCTTTCCTGACTTGTGAGCAGCCACAATGTGCAGCCGCAGGTCCTCACTGAGCTCCTTTGTCTTAGCCATGACTTCCACAAACCAACTGCAGAGAGCTGCTGTTTTTCACCTGTTGAGTTGATTAAAACAGCTGTTCCAAATTAATCAGGATAATTAGGATGCTTTAGAACAGCTTGGACTATTTGGAATGGTATAGAACTTTTGATTTTCCTACAGACTGTGACAGTTTGTGAAGGGTATGAATAATTTTGGACTGGACACTTTTTGCTCAAATGTAAATAAAAGCTGAGAAATGTTTTTTTTAATGCCTCTTGTACATCTTCTTATTATCTTTTGGGAGACACCTATGTCATTTCCCGTCAAAAAATTACTTGCTGGTTGAATAAAAGTAACTTTAAGTAAAAATTTGCCAGGGGTATGAATAATTATGGGCAGTACTGTATATATATATATATATATATATATATATATATATATACACACATACACAGCATATTGAGCATGCGCTATATATTTGTACCTAAGGTATATAGTCCACTTGACGTGGTGTATAAAAATATATATAGCCTGGTATATATATATATATATATATATATATATATATATTTATATATATATATATACACACAGCGTATTGAGCGTGCTCTATATATCTGTACCTAAGGTATATAGTCCATTTGACGTGGTGTATAAAAATATATATAGCCTGGTATATATTTATATATATATATATATATACACCTAGTATATTGAGTGTGCACTATATATCTGTACCTAAGGTATATAGTCCACTTGAAGTGGTGTATAAAAATATATATAGCCTGGTGTGTGTGTGTATATATATATATATATATATATATATATATATATATATATATATATATATACACACAGCGTATTGAGCGTGCTCTATATATCTGTACCTAAGGTATATAGTCCATTTGACGTGGTGTATAAAAATATATATAGCCTGGTATATATTTATATATATATATATATATACACCTAGTATATTGAGTGTGCACTATATATCTGTACCTAAGGTATATAGTCCACTTGAAGTGGTGTATAAAAATATATATAGCCTGGTGTGTGTGTTATATGGAATCCATGTCTATATATCTCGTGCGAGTTATGCGAC
>BLSH010101287.1:229557-252260 GCA_018402905.1 Glandirana rugosa | reverse complement strand
TATATATATATATATATATATACTGTATATATATATATACACACATATCGTATTGAGCACGCTCTATATATCTGTACCTAAGGTATATAGTCCACTTGACTTAGTGTATAAAAATATATACAGCCTGATATATATATATATATATATATATATATATATATACACACAGTGTATTGAGTGTGCACTATATATTGGTGCATTTGGGGGTGTACGGTATATAGCACACTACTTGGCGTGTATATAAACAGCATACAGTCTAGTGTATACAGATATACACGCAGTGTATTGAGTGTAAAGTATAGCACACTACTTGGTGTGTATATATACAGTATACAGTCTAGTGTATACAGATATACACGCAGAGAGTAAACTATATATCGGTGGATTCGGGGGTGTACGGTATATAGTACAGTGTAGTGTGGTGCTAAAAAAAAAACCAAAACATCATGTCAGGAAGGCAACAAAGGAGAGGCAGACGCTCCCAGGCCACTAACAGAGGGCAAGTGTGTCTTCAGTGAAAAGTGGTGGTGGCAGACGGGGTGCATCCTCTGCAGGTGGGTCACGCTTGTCCTTTTTTTCTGCTGTTGGACGTGCTATTGAGCCACAACATGCAGAAGAGTTGGGGAAGTGGATAACAAAGCCGTCCTCATCCTCCTCATCCTCTGTCACCCAGGCTCGTACAAGTTTGCCTTCCAACGCATCTGGCAAAGCGGCCTATTCCACTGGATCTTTGGCCACAGTTACACCTTCTGTAGCCCCACCATCATTCACGGAGGAGTCACCTGAGTTGTTCGACCATAGTGTCGGTTACATGCTCATGGAGGATGCGCAGCAGTTTGAAGGCTCCGATGTTAGTTCCCAGGTTTAGGAAGGGAGTAGCGTGAGCTTAGAGACAGGGGGTGCCACAAAAGGACAAGAAACTAGCAGTCATGTTCCCCCAGCTGCAGCATATTGCCAAGTTTGCTCCAGTGACGAGGAGGGAGGGGATGATGAGGATAGGACCGTACTTGGGTGCCTGAGAGAAGAGAGGAGGAAAGTGAGGATGAGGAGGCCCAACTCCAACAGGGCAGGATGTCCTACAGGGGCCAGCTTAAGGGCAGCCACCCAATTGCATCAGCCCACAGAGCTCCACAGGTGCAGGGTGCTGCGGCCTCCCTGCCGACTTACAAAATTTCTTTGGTGTAAGCATTTTTCAGCACATGTGCAGTAGATCACACCATTGCCATTTACAATCTATGTCTGAAGCAGGACAAGGACTCCAGCCGCTTGGGCATTACTGTCTTGATAAAACATATGACGACCAGCCATGCAGTCTGTTGGCAAGAGTACCTGAAGAACCCACACCAGAAAACAAGACGGACTCCTCTTTGCTCCTCATCTGGGATGTCAACCCATACTATACCTACAGTCCTCTCCAAAACCTGCTCTGAGAGTAATGAAGGTGAAGCAATGCGTACCACAACTAGTACTTGCAACCAGCAATCTGCTAGCAGCACACCGCCAGGTGAATTCAGCAGGCAAATATCACTAGCCCAGTTGTTGAACCGTAAAAAGAAATACAGTCCCAGCCATCCACATGCTCAGCGTCTTAATGTTAGCTTGGCCAAATTGCTAGCACTCTAACTGCTGCCTTTTCAGCTGGTAGACTCTGTGCCCTTTCATGAATTTGTGGAATGTGCTGTCCCACAGTGGCATGTTCCCAAAAGAGATTTCTTTTCAAGTAAGGCCATTTCAACTCTCTACCGTCATGTGGAAGGCAATGTTTTGGGTTCATATTACCGCTGATTCATGGTCCAGCAGGCACGGTCAGGGACATTACCTTTCCTTTATGGCGCACTGGGTAACTCTGCTGGCAGCTGGGAAGGATGCAGTACAGGGTTCAGTTTTGGAAATAGTTCCACCACCACGCTTCCAAAAAGCTGGTGGTGATTTTTCCACATCCACTTCCTCCTCCATCCCCTCCTCTTCTTCTACCTCTGTAGCCTCTTCTGCAAAATTGTCCTCTGAACCTGCAGTGCTCCCTAAGCGTTCAAGGGGCTATGCAAGCAGTCAGGCTATAATATTCCATGTGGTGCATGAGTTAGTCTGTCTTGGGGACAAGAGCCACACTGGAGAAGAGATTCTTTCAGCTCTGCGGTGGCAGGCTCAGAGGTGGTTGACGCCACGGCAGCTTGAGTCAGGAATGGTTGTATGCGACAATGGCACCAACCTTCTCTCTGACTGGGACAATTGCCACATGTTCCATGCTTGACACACATCTTGAATTTGGTGGTGCAGCTTTTCTTGACCAGGTACCCAGGCTTACCAGATATCCTGAGGCAGGCCAGGAAAGTCTGTGCTCATTTCCGGCGTTCATACAATGCCAGTGCCCGGCTCGCTGACATCCAGTGGGAATTCAACCTGCCCAACAGCCGCCTCATTTATGACATGCCCACCAGGTGGAACTCAACATTGGCAATGCTGCAGCGACTCCATGCACAGCTGAGGGCCATCAATGAGTACCTCTGTGAGCATGGCACCAGGACAGGCTCAGGGCTTGGCTTTTTTTTTGCCACCTCAGTGGCTGATGATCAAGGATGCATGCACTGTCCTGTCACCATTTGAGGAGGCCACAAAGATGGTGAGCAGAGACAATGCATGCATCAGTGACACTGTCCCACTAATATTCCTTCTGGAGCACACGCTTCGTGGAATCATGGACAGGGCACTTGAGGCAGAACAGAGGGAGGAAGAGGAAGACTTCCTTTCCTCTCAAGGCCCCCTTTATGCAGAGAGCATTCCTGCAGAGCCGCCAAACACACTGGAGGAGGAGGAGGAGGTGGATTGTGTCAGCATAGATGTGGAGTATAATACGCAGCAGTCTTCAAGGGATCATGGCTTTCAGGCCACTGAAACCCAAGGATTTGTACGTGGCTGGGAGGAGGGAGTTCCTGATAATGTCATCCTCAGTGATCCAGAGGACACTCATGCCTCCTCAAACTTACACTGCATGGGCTCTCTAATTCTGAAAAGTCTGCAAAAAGACCCTAGGATTCGTGGTATCAAGGAGAGGGATCATTATTGGCTGGCAACCCTTCTTGATCCATGTTACAAGGGTAAAGTTGCAGAACTCATCCTGCCTGCACAGAGGGTGCAGAGGATAAAACTTCTTCAGGATGCCTTGAAGAAATTTTTGTGCAACACCTTTCCAGACCCTGGGAGTTTGCCATGTCCTGCTGCTGGCCCTGGAAAATGTGTTTCTGATGGTTCGGTCGTTCAGAGGCAGAGTGGTGGAGAAGGCGGCCGGCTGGGCGATGCCTTTAAAAAATGTTTCAGTCCTCAGCAACCAGGCCTGATAGGTTCAAGCAACCATCGTCAGCGTCTGCATTATATGGTGCATGAATATATAGGGGCAAGGGTGGACTTGGAGAGCTTTCCAACTGTGCATCCACTTAGTTACTGGGTCTTGAGGATGGACCACTGGCTGGAACTTGCTCAATATGCAATTGAGCTACTGGCCTGTCCTGCATCCAGCATGCTCTCTGAATGGACATTTATTGCTGCTGGAGGGTTCGTAACCGATCAAAGAGTGTGCCTGTCCACAGACTCAGTTAATAGGCTCACATTTATAAAAATGAATCAGTCCTGGATCAGCAGCTATCAAGCCCCTGGTGCTGATGCAACTGATTAAATTTGCTAGGGATATGGGATCCCTTGAAGACTGCCACTGCTCCTATTCCTCCTGTCCATAATCTAGAACTATATGTTGTATTTAGGGCACCACCAACACCCAAGGCCCAATTTTTCTGCACCTGATTTACAGGGGAATGCCATAACAATTTTTAAACTAATTGACAACTTCAGGCCCAGTTCCTCCGTCCAACAAGAGTAACTGCAAGGGGTTAAAGTGTTCTGGCACCACCAACACACAAAGCCCAATTTTTGGCCACCTGTTTGACTGGGGGCTTTCGTCACAATTTGAAAACTAATTGACAGCATCAGGCCCAGTTCCTCCATCCAACAAGAGTAACTGCAAGGGGTTGCAGTGTTCTGGCACCACCAACACACAAGGCCCAATTTTTGCCCACCTGTTTGACTGGGGGCTTTCGTCACAATTTGAAAACTAATAGACAACATCAGGCCCAGTTCCTCCATCCAACAAGAATAATTGCAAGGGGTTACAGTGTTCTGGCACCGCCAACACACAAAGCCCAATTTTTGGCCACCTGTTTGACTGGGGGCTTTCGTCACAATTTGAAAACTAATTGACAGCATCAGGTCCAGTTCCTCCGTCCAACAAGAGTAACTGCAAGGGGTTACAGTGTTCTGGCAATGCCAACACACAAGGCTCAATTTTTGGCCAGCTGTTTGACTGGGGGCTTTCGTCACTATTTGTAAACTAATTGATAATTTCAGGTCCAGTTCCTCCATCCAACATAAGTAACTGCAAGGGGTTACAGTGTTCTGGCACCGCCAACACACAAGGCCCAATTTTTGGCCACCTGTTTGACTGTGTACAATGTACCCCAAACCTGTTCACATGGGGGGGTCGGGATCTGGGGGCCCCATTATTAAAGGGGGCTTCCAGATTCCGATAAGGCCCCCTGCCCGCAGACCCCCACAAGCACCGGCCAGGCTTGTGGGGTAGAGGCTCTTGTCCCCATCAACATGGGGACAAGGTGCTTTGAGGTGGGTGAGGCAGAGCCCCCCCTCCCCCAAAGCACCCATACTCCACATGTTGAGGGCATGTAGCCTGGTATGGTTCAGGACTGCATGCTCGGATACGGGTCTGGTTTGGATTTTAGGGGGACGCCCACGTCAAT
This sequence comes from Glandirana rugosa, assembly GCA_018402905.1. NCBI lineage: Eukaryota > Metazoa > Chordata > Amphibia > Anura > Ranidae > Glandirana > Glandirana rugosa. Next base: position 247,458 of record BLSH010101287.1, on the reverse strand, counting down.
TTTTTTAAAAATTTGGCACGGGATTCCCCATAATATCCAAACCAGACCCAAAGAGCCTGGTTTGGACTGGGGGCGGGGAACCCCACACACCTTTTTCCAGCAATTTTTTTGTATATTTCCGGGATCCAACAATACATTACAGCCACGATTTTAAATGACAATTTTTCGTATGGAAATGTCATTTTGCTCTGGCTATGTTCTACACCTCGCAGAGATGTGCCCTTTTACACACAGACTAAGGACACCCCCAAGCACAACATTTAACCACTTCAGCCCAGGAAGGATTTCCCACTTTAGGACCAGAGCACTTTTTGCAATTCGGCACTGCGTCGCTTTAACTGAGAAATGCGCAGTCGTGCGACGTTGGACCCAAATGAAATTTGCATCTTTTTTTTCCCACAAGTAGAGCTTTCGTTTGGTGGTATTTGATAACCTCTGCATCATTTCTGATCACCGCTATAAACAAAAGAAGAGCGACAATTTTGTAAAAAAAAAACTAATTTCTTACTTTTTGCTAAAATACAAATCCAAAAAAAATATATTTTTTTCCATTGCTTTTGGCCGATTTATATTCTTCCTCATATTTTTGGTAAAAAAAATCGCAATCAGCGTTTGTTGATTGGTTTGCGCAAAAGTTGCTGCGTTTGCGGATGAGGAGAATGAATTTCTGGGGCTTTTGTTTATTTATTTTTACTAGTAATGGGGGCGATCTGCGATTTTTAGCGGTACTACAATATTGCGGCGGACATGTCGGACTATTTTGACACTTTTTTGGGACCATTGGCATTTATACAGTGATCAGTGCTATAAAAATGCACGGATTACTGTGTAAATGCCATTGGCAGTGAAGGGGTTAACCTGGAGGGAGCGCTCTAAGGGTTAACTGTGTTCCCTGGGAGTGTTCTAGCTGTGTGTGGGCTGGGCTGACAAGGGGAGGGGAGTGATCATAGCTTCCATGTACAGGAAACCTGTGATCACTGCCCTTCTCCCTCTAACAGAACGGAGATCTGTGTTTACTTACACGGCCCTCCATTCTTTCACTGCCGGGGGGGGGGCATAGCGGGTAGCCGGCGGCGATCAAGTCCACCCTACCGGCTCCCGAACACAGTGAGTGCACGAGCGCACGCTCACAGTGAGAGATATCGCAGCCTCCGTCACATGACGGCGGTTTGCGATATCGAGCCACTCTGTCGCCATCAGACAGCGGTCGGCAAGTGGTTAAAGGAATTTTTCTTTTTTTTTCACTTTAAGCATTATTAAAATCACTGCTCCTGAAAAATCGATTGATTTAAAAACTTTTTTTTCATTGATACATCTCCCCTAGGGCAGGACCCGGGTCCCTATACACTTTTTAGGGCAATAACATTGCATATAAGCCTTTTGATTTTTCATGTTCGCGTCCCATAGACTTTAATGGTGTTTGGATGTTCGCCCTGAACTTTTTGTCTGTTCGCATGTTCTGGTGCGAACTGAACCAAGGGGTGTTCGGCTCATCCCTACTGCTCTACTAACACACTGTCCTCTGCCCTGCTGACCCCTGTACACTGTCTTGCTGACACACTGTGCTCTGCCCTACTGACCCCTGCACACTGCCCTGCTGACTCCTGTACACTGCCCTGTTGACCCCTGTACACTGCCCTGCTGACTCCTGTACACTGCCTTGCTGTCACACTGTGCTCTGCCCTGCTGACCTCTGTACACTGCCCTACTAACACACTGTCCTCTGCTCTGCTGACCCCCTGTACACTGCCCTGCTGACACCCTGTGCTCTGCCCTGCTAACCCCTGTGCATATGTCTTCTGCCCTGCTGACCTCTGGGCACTGCCCTGTTGACACATTATCCTCTGCCCTACTGACCTCTGTACACTGCCCTACTAACACACTATCCTCTGCCCTGCTGACCCCCTGTACACTGCCCTGCTGGCACCCTGTGCTCTGCCCTGCTGGCACCCTATGCTCTGCCCTGCTGACCCCTGTACACCGCTCTGCTGACTCCTGTACATTGCCCTGCTGACACACTGTGCTCTGCTCTGCTGACCCCTGTACACTGCCCTGTTGACCCCTGTGCACTGCCCTGTTGGCAGACTGTCCTCTGCCCTGCTGACCTCTGTACACTGCCCTACTTACGCGCTGTCCTCTGCCCTGCTGACCCCCTGTACACTGCCCCACTGACACACTGTGCTCTGCTCTGCAGACCCCTGTACACTTCCTCGCTGACACACTGTGCTCTGCCCTGCTGACCCATGTACCCTGCCCTGCTGACACACTGTCCTCTGCTCTGCTGACCTCTGTACACTTCCCTTCTGACACACTGTGCTCTGCTCTGCTGACCCCTGTATATTGCCCTGCTGACACACTGTGCTGGGCCCTGCTGACCCCTGTACTCTGCCCTGCTGACACACTGTCCTCTGTGCTGCTGACCTCTGTACACTGCCCTGCTCACACATTGTCCTCCTGACCCCTGTACACTTCGCTGCTGAGCCCTGTACACTGCCCTCTGCCCTGCAGACCCCCTGTACATGACCCTGCTGAAACACTGTCCTCTGCCCTGCTGACCTCTGTACACTGCCCTGCTGACACACTGTGCTCTGCACTGCTGACCCATGTACACTGCCCTGCTGACACCTGTACACTTCCCTGCTGACACACTGTGCTCTGCTCTTCTGACCCCTATACACTGCCCTGTTGACATACTGTCTTCTGCCCTTCTGACATCTGTACACTGCCTTGCTGACACACTGTGCTCTGCTCTGCTGACTTCTGTACACTTCCCTTCTGACACACTGTGATCTGCCCTGCTGACCCCTGCACACTGCCCTGCTGACCCCTGCACATTGCCCTGCTGACCCCTGTACACTGCCCTGCTGGCCCCTGTACACTGCCCTGCTGACCTCTGTACACTGTTTTGTTGAGACACTGTGCTCTACCCGGCTGACCCCTGTACTCTGCCCTACTGACCCCTGTACACTGCCCTGCTGATCCCTGTACACTGCCCTACTGACACACTGTGCTCTGCTCTTCTGACCCTGTACACTGCCCTGTTGACACACTGTCCTCTGCCTTGCTGATCTCTGTACACTGCCCTCTGCCCTGCTGACCCCCTGCACACTGCCCCGCTGACACACTGTACTCTGCTCTGCTGACCCCTGTATACTGCCCTGCTGACACAATATGCTCTGCCCTGCTGACAGTCTGTCCTCTACCATAAAAACTAAAGGCCTCTGTACACTGCTCTACAAATGGCTGACTCTATCCTCTGCCCCACTTAACCCCTGTACACTGTCCTTCTGACCTCCCATCCTGTGCTCCCCTGACATTTTTACTGCACACCCACATTAGACAGGCTAGTTTCGGCCGTGTGTCAGATGTTTGTTTGTGGAATACTATATAAACAGATAAAAATAAAATAAATAAAAATAACTAGGATCTGAGCTACTAAAAAAAAAAAAAAAAACCCCAACATGTTTATTGGCAGGATTAACAGGTAATAAAATGAAATTACATGAGCAAAAAACAAAGACTACTGTGTTAAGGCTACTGTGATTTCAGAGTGCATTTGTACATTGACTGACACAATTATTAATAAAAATGTGAAAGCTTTTGTCTGGCGGTGTATATGTATTCCAGCTGTGTATGTACAGTAGGTGTTTGCCTGGAGTTAAGATTTAAGACCTCATTGTTTATTTGTTTTACTGATTTTCTGCATTAAATGATTTTTCCATTACCTCAAATGTGTTCCAAGCTGAGATCCATGTAGTCACTCTGCTCATCGGCGTACACAGGGGTCTGTCCATCTTCTCACCTCTACAAATGTGTTATTTTTATATAAGGCTCCATTTCCCGAGAGCCTAAATCTCTACAGCCCCAGACAAATCATTAATCAGTGTAAATTAGGAGGAAGCCAATTAATGATTTGCAACTTTTTATGTTTCTTTGTTTGCATATTGAGCAACACAGCGAGCTCTATAAATTCTCCCTTTGTGTTAGCATATAACATAAGCATTTATAGATGGGTATAATAAAATAAATTCATATTAAAACTTTATCTTATTTTCAATAGTTCTTTATGTTTTTCTTGATAGGTCAAATGACCCTTTCTGCTTTTGCCTTTGCACATCTTCTATTGCTGTATTTTAGCAGTTGATTCATGAGCACATGCATTCAGTTATAAGTGACCCCACGACAAAATACATCTCATGAACAGAGTTGAGCGAACCCGAACTGTAAAGTTCGGGTCCGTACCGAGCTTTTGGGTGTCCGAACGGTTCGGGTCTGGGGTTCTGGTAATTTTACTAAAAGTTCTGAAAATTGCTGTAAAAAAGTCCTGGAAAGTCCTAGAGGTTTGCAAAAGGAAGGAAAATGGGGGTAAGGGTCGGACAAGTGCCCTACAAAGAAATGGGGACAGGGAAATAACTTAAAATAATTTAAAAAAAAATCACATAAAAAAATCAAAAATGGAGGTGGATGTGGACTATCTTCAAACTGTGTGAGAAAAGTATAAATTAGCCGGGAGAAGCCATATCACTGTTCTACAATCATCTTCAAACTGTGTGTGAAAACTATAAATTAGCCGGGAGAAGCCATATCACTGTTCTAAGAACTATTCTTAGAACAGTGGTATGGCTTCTCTCCACTAATTTATAGTTTTCAGACACAGTTTGAAGATAATTGTAGAACAGTGATATCATATCACTGTTCTGTGGGACATGTAGCAGCAAATTGCCCAGTGGAAGATGGGCCAATGCACTCTGACTTTCTTTGAAATAGACATCAGACACTATTTGTAACAGATGCATGCACTGCAGTATAGGGGGGTGAGAAATTCAACCAAAGTGTGTATAGATGAGTTAGTGTCTACAGAAGTCTCTCATCCTAGAAAATGGCAGTCATTTGTGTATATAGTGACACTAAAGGGTATTTTGTGGAAAAGGTGTGCTTGAGTCTTTTCTAGGTAACCTAGAAACCTGCCATCAGGTGGGTCTGGTTTCCCAGCTACCATATGATGTCATTGTGGGAAGGGATTATAAAAATATTGCCACTGAACAAGTGAAGGATCCCACACTATTAATGGCCCAGGAAAACATGGTGAAAATAGAGCTGGAATTAGGTAACCAAGATGAGAGGGTTGCCCTCCCATACTTCATCATGGAAAGGGGACCCATTATGCCAGACATCACAGAGGGCAGAAGAAAACCATTAAGCAACTGGTGGTCCCTAAACCTTGTAAAAATCGGGTATTAGAATTGCCCCATGGGGAATAGTACAGATATTTTATTGGCCTGGGGTATCAGATCTCTGCAAAAATGCCACATTTCTGTAGCCTTTAGGTTCCCCTCTCCATTACTGAGGTTTCTTTCACTGGCATGGATTTGGTTGGTGCTTTGTTGAACTTTGCTAGAAGGCATCAACATATCTCAGTGTTAATGGACTATGCCACATTTATCTGGAAACAATTCCTCTCCAAGGCACCTCAACTAAAACACTATGCAAATAGTTATTTCAGGCTTTCAGTTATATAGGTATTCATATGGGTATATGTCCCAGGTAAAAAGAGCTTTGCAAACTTCTTCACATAAAACAATTATTATTATTATACAAGATTTATATAACACAAACAGTTTGCTAAGCGCTTTACAAAATGAATGCAGGCATTGCAGTTACAGTACCATTTGGTACAAGAGGAATCAGAGGATCATACTAGCTTAAAATCTCAGGAGAAGTCCTGGAGGCAATCATGGGAGGAGGTGACAAAGGAGCTAGAGAGCAGAAGGTCTTGGGAGGACTGAAGAGAGTGGTTTGGTTGGTATTTTGAGACTAGGATAGTGATGTAGCTGGGGGCAGAGTTATGGATGGCTTTGTAAGTTGTTGTTAGTACTTTGAACTTTATTTGATGGATGAGCGGTTGCCAGTGGAGGGATTGGCAGAGAGGGGTACTAGACACTGAACGGTTGGTAAGGTGGATGAGTCTGGCAGCAGCATTAATGATGGACTTCATAGTACCACCCTCATACAGATGGGCTAGTGGAAAAGTTTAACAAGACATTAAAACATATGTTGAGAAAGGTGGTGGATAAAGACAAAGAGAATTATTATTGTCTAATACCTTACTTGATGTTTGCTATCAGCGACAGCAAAGTCTTATAGACTGACTGGTGTTGGGTCTCCAATCCCCTCTCCTCCTGGCCAGCCACAAAATGATGCCTAAGGCCTTTTATTTTGTGAATGGCTAAGAGGAAAGGGCAGTGTCATGGCTGCAGCATTGGGGTCTATAAGAATAGCAGTTCATATATCCATAGTTGTCTGGAAGTACAGTGGGACCAATACTAATCCTGATACGTAAGTTAACTAATCTTTAACACACCTGAGAGAGCTTGCATATTGCTCTAAAAATGGTAAGCTCCTTCTGCCTGGAGTTGGTCTTTAGCAATTCCTACAATCACCAGAAGTCCAGGCCTTGTGTTTTTTTAATGTCCTTTTAGAGGGTTTTAAAAATAGAAAAGCAGCTCTGGCTGCAATACTCGTCTCCTCTCTGGCATTGACTCCCTCAGTAATTCCTTTCCTCCACTAGATTTCTGCCCAACATTGTTCAATCCAGAAGAGTGAGGACAGCCTGTGAGTACATAGAATCATGATGCCCTGCTTTCACGATGTAATGATGCAGAGAGTGGTGCTGATGTATTCACATCACCTGCACTCTGCATATTTAGGTACCACTCAGTCAAAGTATAGGCCAAGTTGAATGTAACACTGTGGCATCATGTGACTGGCCTGAGGACATATGTAAAAGGTAAGTAAAAAAAAAAGACAACATAAAATTGTACTTGAAGCCCTGAGTTCAGGCTTAATTATTTGATGGGAAGCTGAGGGGGTATAAAAGTTTTGGCACATCTGTGCTACAGGGTTCGGTTAGGGATTAGGCCTCAAGTGCTGTGTGCTGTCTCTCTTTATGGGTTTAGACTCTAGTGGTTGTATACTGCAGGTGTCTTCCTTCTTGGAAAGGGTCTTAGAGATGCTGGCTTTCTGTAAGTAAAATGATCAGTCATGGGGAAGCAACTGCAGGTGTCCTCCAAGTGAGGGAGGCATTCACAGAAGAACTCCTGCCCTAGCCTCTACTGTCCTAGAAGTCCATGTTCAAGATATCACTAGAACTTTGATCTCTAATGATGCCACCTCATTCTACACCTCTTTTCAGTTTGCATCAATACATTATTTATGCTTATCTGTCAAGTGACCGTTCCCTGTCTTTAGCTACCCCACTGAACAACCCTGAGATAATTGTGCCAGGGCCCTTATTGATTTGAGGATGTGCTTTGAACTTAAACAGTGCCTCCTGTTTTGCAATTTAATGTTAATTGACTGTGGGTACCATAGGTAAAAGGCTAACTATGAAGCGGTAAATGTGCATGCTGTGTGTGAGGCAAACTCTCATGGCCGGGACAGACTGGTGAGCAGTAAGGCACTATAACATTATCATCCTATGGGTATAGAGAAGCTCTGAAAACCAGTGGCGGCCCATAATGCAGGGCGCAGGGGTGCTGCCCCCCTAATCCATGTGTCAGCCCCTCAATCTACATGTGGGGCGCTGGACGCATGGATTCAAATTTTTTTTTGTTGTTTTTTTATTTAGAAGCACGTGATTAGAGCCAGAGGCTCTAATGGCCTTGAAAAAAAGAGTTGGCTCTGCACTCTTTGCTATTGTCTTCCTGATTCTCCTCCTGGGCCAATCAGGAAGCGGGTCCTGAGACCCATCACCCGATTGGCCGAGAGAAGAAGCAATCCTATTGGCTGCTGAGGAGGAGGAGGGAGGAGATGCAGGGGAAGCTGCCGTAAAGCACCAGAAGAAGGAGACGCCGCCCGCCGCCCTAGACGGGGTAAGTGCAGGGGGGTGGCAGCGGATGGATTGTTTACTGCCCCCCCCAAAAAAAAATATACCACCAGCTGCCACTGCTAAAAACCCACAAGAGGATGGATGCTCTATCCCACTCACATCTTGATTATATATAGTGGAGTGACAACACCATTAGGGTGAGAAATGTGTTGCTATCGAGCTCAGGTGAGTAGCCTTTCATGTATACACATCCTCGCAATTTCTATGAGTGCTAAACCACGAGCCTGAAGTGAATGGTTGCGATTTTTCCTTTGATTGGTGGACTTTTTACAGCTGCATATATTTCGCTATGGTATAGGCATGCGCACACCCTAATCACCTTATGTGCATTAGCATTATCACTCTGTGTAGGCGGGGAGATGGGGAAGATCTCCCTTTTACCGGCTCTGCCATAAGAAGAGAAGTGCTTATGCACTGAACAGCTGAAGGGCCTCCAGTTTGACACCCCCTGCCCTGATACAATAGACCAGGGATGTGCAATTAGCGGACCTCCAGCTGTTGCAAAACTACAAGTCCCATCATGCCTCTGCCTCTGGGTGTCAGGCTTGTGGCTGTCAGAGTCTTGCTATGCCTCATGGGATTTGTAGTTCTGAAACATCTGGAGGTCCGCTAATTGCATATCCCTGCAATAGACTGTGTACACATATGTGCTATAGTCTGTCTTTTCATCGCTTGATTAGCTTCATCTGCTGCTGCCAGGTTGAAGATAATCTGACCACAATCACTAAGGTGGGATGAGTTCGCCGTGGGCGGTTGTAAATACAGACAACAAATATACACCACTAGACAATTTAGGTGAACTGTATACTACTGCTGGCCATACTTACATTTCCTTTTTCTATGCTTCTGAACATTGCAATACTACCATTTGGATCTTAAGGGGCAATCTCATATTTTATATTCGCGACCATACATCCATAATATCCGATATATCAGCAGGAGATTATGCCTTCAATACATATGCACTTAGATTGTTAATTATTCAGCCTTATTATGGTGATACTTCACTGACTGTACTTATATGACGGCCCGTTCACATCTAGGCGAATTGTCAGGCGACTTGAGTTGCCTGACAATTCACCTCAATGTTGTGCAATGGAACTGTTCTAATAGAAGCGAATCGCTTCGCTCCACCTTAGAAAAATGGTTCCTGCACTATTTTCAGGGCGATCTCAGCGCGGCTTACATTGACTTCTATTATAGAAGTCTCCTCACAAGCCGCGTTGAGATCGCCTCGAGCGGGGCGACTTGCTTTGCCCTGGCAAGTCGCGCCGTGTCGCGCCGCGTCGCGCCGCTCAAGTATGAACCGGCCCTTAGTGGCTTGCTGTCTGCATGCCTCAGCTCCTACAATAACCAGTTACCTGGATTAACCATATGCCTTACTGTTATTATACATCTATATGCATGACATTTGATGCAGGACTTGCACATGTTTTTCCATATTACAATTATCTATGCATATATAAGCCTATGGGTGTGCTAGCCTGTTATTGCTGATTGTGGCTCCTCCGTGAGCTGGGTGCTGTTGGTGAGCCAGTAGCAGGTGGTGAGAGAAAAAAAGTATTTGATCCCTTGATGATTTTGTACGTTTGCCCATTGACAAAAAAATGATCAATCTTTAATGGTTGGTTTATTTTAATAGAGAGAAACAGAATAACAACAAAAATATCCAGAAAAACACATTTCAAAAAAGTTATAAATTGATTTGCATTTTAATGAGTGAAATAAGTATTTGACCCCTTTGCAAAACATGACTTTGTACTTGGTGGCAAAACCCTTGTTGGCAATCACAGAGGTCAGACGTTTCTTGTAGCTGGCCACCAGGTTTGCAGACATCTCAAGAGGGATTTTGTCCCCCTCGTCTTTGCAGATCCTCTCCAAGTCATTGAGGGTTCGAGGCTGAGGTTTGGTAACTCGAACCTTCAGCTCCCTCCACATATTTTCTATGGGATAAAGGTTTGGAGATGGGCTAGTCCACTCCAGGACCTTAATGTGCTTCTTCTTGACCAACTCCTTTGGTGCCTTGACTGTGGGTTTTGGGTCATTGTCATGCTGGAATACCCATCCACGAACCTTTTTAAATGCCCCGGTTGAGGGAAGGAGGTTCTCACCCAAGATTTGACGTTACATGACCATGTCCATCGTCCCTTTGATGTGGTGAAGTTGTCTTGTCCCCTTAGCAGAAAAACACCCCCTAAGTATAATGTTTCTACCTCCATGTTTGGCGGTGGGGATGGTGTTCTTGGGATCATAGGCAGCATTCCTCCTCCAAGCACGGCAAGTTGAGTTGATGCCAAAGAGCTTGATTTTGGTCTCATATGACCACAACACTTTCATACAGTTCTCCTCTGAATCATTCAGATGTTCATTAGCAAACTTCAGACAGGCCTGTATATGTGCTTTCTTCAGCAGGGGGACCTTGCGGGTGCTGCAGGATTTTTTTTTTTTCATCAAACTTTATTAGTCGAGTGAGAGAAAAAAAAAACAGTATACAGGAATGATCAGTTTTAAACAATGCAGAGGTCTCGTAAGCTTTAGAGCAATCATGTGACATAGCGTGGATATAAGCACAATTAGGCAGCATCTCAAAGGTCGTCGGGTGGAAGCGTTACATTGTTTTCATTCAAAGCTCGACATATTTTGTTGCTTAGATGAGCATGTATTGAGCTTTTAGACATAAGAAGAGAAGAGAAAGGATGGGGGGGGGGGAAGGAGTAGGGGTAGTGTGGTTAGAATGCCGGGGGTTGGGGATGGGGGGAGAAGATAATACGGATTCCCTGCAAAAAGGTCAGGGGGTCTACTGTGTCTGACAGTACTGTTACCTACTTGCTGTTACAGGAGTGCTGAAAGTGTTTAGGTGAGTTTATGGATATATAGCCTGGTATTCGTTGGTTGTCCTAAAGTGGATCCATGATGACCAGGTCTTAATGAATTTGTCTGAATTATCTAGGGAGATTGCTATCAGTTCCTCCATGTCCATCACTCTATTAATCTGAGTGAACCAGTCTTTGAGTGTTGGGGGGCGTGTTTGTCTCCATAGGGTTGGAATGCACATTCGGGCTGTGTTGATCATGTGCATTGCAAGGGATTTCCTAAATGCGTGTCCCATCACTTTGGAATGCTGCAGCAGATATTGTTGGAAGGAGAACTCAACGGAATAGGTGGTAACCCTTTGAACTATTGTATGGACTTGGGACCAGAATGGTTTGATTTGGGGATATTCCCACCAGATATGTAGCATTGTTCCTGGCAGAGAGTTGCATCTCCAACAGGTGTCAGTGTCTGTGGGTATATCTTGTGGAGAGAGGATGGAGTCCTATACCAATGGGTTAGGATTTTGTAGTTGTGTTCTTGTGTTGGGACATTCAGTGTACCTTTATGTGCTGTGGTGCAGATGTTTTCCCAGTCCACCTCGGTGAGAGTGTCTTCCAGGTCTTTGCTCCAGAGTTTGATAAATTGGGGGTACTGGTTCTGACCAGCGGCTGACAAGAGGGAGTAAATTATTGAAATTAAGTGTTTTTGGGGTGGGGGGGATGCACATAGTTTTTTGAAGGGGGTGAGATCGCGGCTGAATTTATCTTTTGCTTTAGGGTTGTTGAGGTAATGTCTGGCTTGGAAGTACGCCCACATGGGAAGTGAAATATTAGGTTCGTTAGCTGCTAGATCTGTTCTGGTACGAAATTTCCGTTGGGTGAAGAATTGAAAGGCCTTTGGGTGTCGATTGTTAGCCCCAAGGAATCCCAATTCCCATCCCGGGGGGAATTCGGGGTTGTTTCTGATCGGAGTCATTGGACCAGGAATTGAGGACAGGGCCGTATCCCGGATAGTTTTATGGAGGCATTGTTGAGTGGGCCAAATGAAGGGGTGATCTTTGAGAGTGGGAGGTAGTTTAGCAGTTGGAAGCCAGGTGATATCTTGGAGAGCTCCCCGAGCCCATGATTGCTCTAGTGTAATCCATTCTTTATAGTCAGTGTGAACATGCCAGTCTATCACCCTCGTCAGGAGGGCAGCTCTGTGATATTGCTCGAAGTCGGGCAGACCTATGCCTCCTTTGTGTTTTGGGGATGAAAGTTTCGTCAAACTGAGCCTGGGTGTTTTGCCTTTCCAGATGAACGAACGGAGAAGTGTGCGTATAGATGTGAAGAAGGTTCTGGGTAAGGAGATGGGGATAGCTTGTGCAAGGTATAGGAAACGCGGGAGGATTGTCATTTTTATTGCGGCAGCTCTCCCGAACCACGATAATGTGGATTTTTCCCAGGTTGCTAAGACTGTTTGAAAGTTTCGTAGTAAGGGGTGGAAATTTAGGAAGTAGAGTTTTTGTGCTGCAGGATTTAAGTCGTTCACAGCGTAGTGTTACCAATTTTTTTTTTTTTTTTGTGACTATGGTCCCAGCTGCCTTGAGATCATTGACAAGATTCTCCTGTGTAGTTCTGGGCTGATTCCTCACCATTCCCATGATCATTGAAACTCCACAAGGTGAAATCTTGCATGGAGCCCGTGACCGAGGGAGATTGACAGTTATTTTGTGGTTCTTCCATTTGCGAATATTCGCACCAACTGTTATCACCCTCTCACCCCAACTGTTATCACCTCAAGCTGCTTGGCGATGGTCTTGTAGTCCATTCCAGCCTTGTGTAGATCTACAATCTTGTCCCTGACATCCTTGGACAGCTCTTTGTTCTTGGCCATGGTTGAGAGATTTGAATCTGATTGATTGATTGGTTGCTTCTGTGGACAGGTGTCTTTTATACAGTTAACAAGCAGAGATTAGGAGCACTCCCTTTAAGAGAGTGTTCTAATATCAGCTCATTACCTGTATAGAAGACACCTGGGAGCCAGAAATCTTGCTGACTGATAGGGAATCAAATACTTATTTCACTCATTAAAATGCAAATAAATTTATAACTTTTTTGAAATGTGTTTTTTTCTGGATAGTTTTGTTGTTATTCTGTCTCTCACTGTTAAAATAAACCGACCATCAAAGTTATAGACTGATCATTTCTTTGTCAGTGGGCAAACGTACAAAATCAGCAGGGGATAAAATACTTTTTCTACTCACTGTAGATAGCATTTCCCCCTTTGGCAGATCCACCTTCTCAGCATGGTTACATTTGATGTCTAGGGGGTATAATGTGGGTAGACAACGTTGTCTTCAGATGATTGTGATGGATACTGTTATTTTTACTGTTGTGTTTTTGTCATTGTGATGTCTATTTTAGACCAATTAATAAAACTATATTTTTTATACTTATATACTGGTTTATACTATTTAGTCTTTATAGGTAACCTCTAATTTTGTAGGATGAACGCTCTTGTTCACCTACTAGTTTTTCTTCTAGACCATAGGTAAAAACCACTAAGATTTGCCTCTACAGTTACACCTACCAGTTTTACCCAGTTTATAAAGATGCTTAAATCCTTATGTGTCTGATCAGCTCTGAGTTTAAACATAGCTTGCATTTGACAGCATAGAATGGGAATACGTGTGGGTGACCATGGAGAAATTTGGGTTCGGATGAACCCGCCTGTCCTGGGTAAAATTACTATACAGTTCCCTCCAAGCAGCCATTGAAGTGGTCGGAAGACTTTCATCTAATGTCCCTCTTCATAGGGGCACCCACCAAGGATGCCCGATCTCTCCACTGTTGTTATCCACATCCATCGAGCCTCTAGCAGCCATGATATGTTCTAATATCGCCATACACGGTTTTCAATATGGTGAGAGACAGGATAAGATCATTCTGTACGTGGATGATACCATGCTCGTCTTGGGAGACACTAATGTATCTCTGTGGACAGCTATGGCAGAAATAATAAAGTCTGGGAATTTCTCCATTCTCCTAATCAACTGGACTAAATCCTCTATCATGCCAAGACATTGACTTGGATTATCTGATTCCAGTCCTTCAGAACTTCCCAGTCTCATCCAAATTTAAATATTTAGGGATTTATGTCACCCCAAAACCATCAGACTACATTTTTCTGAACCTGACCCCCCTAATTAACCATATGAGGGACAACGTTAAAATATGGACTAGATTGAAGATGTCTGTGGTAGACGAGTCAATCTTATCAAGATGATTCTAATGCCTCAGCTCCTGTACATACTCCATAATACCCCCATGGTTATTCCTCTAAAGATGTTCTCAGTGATTAATTCCATTTTACATTCACTTATATGGCATACTAAACCTCCAAGATTAAAACAGGAACAACTCCAAAAGCCATAGGAGAGTGGTGGGCCGGCGTTGCCTAATCCGTGGGTGTAATACTTGACAGCACAGTTGCAACACATTGCTAGGGCCTTACCTCAGAATTGTACGCAACTGGAGGCTTCTGATCATATACTGCATTATGTGACAGTGAGAGATAATGTGGCTATGGGGCTGGAGGCACTAGCGTATAGTAAGTCGAATAAAATTTTAGAGGAAATCCTGCTGAAACTCTGCTTAAATGGACTTTTTGGCCGCTAATGCGCATTTGCGCACGTTCACGCGCGACGGAAACGGTGCCAGACGGTTCTATTTCAGCCCTGCCGCAAGTGCTGTCTGATCTACAGCGTATAGTGTGTGTTTCTGAGCAACCTGTATCCTGATTTCCCGTTCCTGTGACCTGGCTAGTCTGAGCTTGCTGATATCTTCCCTCACCGACCCCCGGATTGCCTACGACTACTCTCCTGCCTGACCCTCCTGTACTTCTGCCTGCCTGCCTGTTAACGACCCAGCCTGAACTGACCATCCTTCTGCTTGCTCCCTTGTACCGCACCACCAGCCTGTTAAGGAACTTTGTTAACCTGACTCCTCTTCAGCCTGACCCGTTGTACCGCACAGCCCGCCAGTTACTGACCCAGCCTGTATGACTATTCTCTTAGTGCACGAGTGCACCAATGGACTCCTATCAACACCAGTGACCCAGTCCGACCCTCGTGCCATCCTGCACTCCCGAGCCTCCTGTCTACTCTACCAGGGGTTCCCGAGTCAGGGTCATAAGGGAGGTTGCCCGCTGCATAAGTCAGACTCATCCACCAGGTAAGTAACAGTATCAGACAGCCATGCCTGAGTCTGCACTGGGGCCCTCTCCAGTGGATGAACTGTGCTTGCACTTGGCCGGCCTTACTCGGGCCGTGAAATCTCTCCAGGATGAGTATGTGGGGCTGGAAAGTCAAGTCCGGGAGCTCTCCGCACCACCTGCATCTGAATCTGACCTGCCTCCTGGTTGCACCGTCATTACTCTGCCTCCTGAACCAGAGATACCCCTGCCTGAACAATTCACAGGGGACCGTAGGAAATTCCGGGCTTTCCACAGCGCATGCAAACTCTACTTCACTCTCCAGCCCAGTACCTTCTCTCAAGAAGCCATCAAAGTGGGACTGGTCATCTCACTTCTCCGGGGAGAGCCCCAGGCCCGGGCTCACCGGCTACTGGAGCAGAAGACCCCGGAGGTCTCTAGCCTAGCACGCTTCTTCTGGGCCATGGCACATCTATACGAGGACCCGCACCAGGCTTCCGCGGCCAAAGCGGTCCTCCAAGCGCTCCGGCAGGGCCACCGCCCTGTGGAGGAGTACGTAGTCGAATTCCGGGGCTGGAGCGCTGACACCGCCTGTAACTCTGCAGCCCTCTGCTTTCAGGTTCGCTTGGGCTTGTCCGACTCACTTAAAGATGAACTAGCCCGTGTGGGTGCTCCCCCAAACCTGGACGCGCTGATCGACCTGGTCGTCCAGATTGATCACCGTCTGCGGGAGCGCCACTCCGAAAGACGGATTACCCTTCAGCACCACAGCCTCACCACAGAGGAAAGACTAAGACGCATGACTTATGAACTGTGCCTATATTGTGGGTCTGCCGGACACAGGGTGCAAGCCTGCCCAATCAAACGGCCTAGGAACCCCGACCCCACCAAAGTGGGGGTCTTGTCTCTGTCGAGTTCTACGACTCATCTGGCACTCTCCATCACCCTGCAACTGCCTGCTGGAGATGTCTCTGTCAGGGCAATTATAGACTCTGAGGCTAGCAGTTGTTTTATGGACCTGGCTTTCGCAGCCCAGCATCGGGTTCCTCTTCTGCCTAAGACTCACCGCATGAGGATCCATTTGGCCGACGGGTCCGCCATCAGCTCAGGCATAGTGACTTGTGAGACTGCTCCCATTTTCACTCACACTCCGGATGGTCACTCGGAACTTCTGTACCTAGACGCCATAGCATCCCCGCTCTTCCCTGTTATCCTTGGGATCCCTTGGCTTCAGGCCCACTGCCCACAAATCAACTGGGTCATTGGCGACGTGTAGTTCACGTCCTCCTGTTGCCATCACCACTGCTTCCCACAGCCTGCGGATCTGGACCTTGTTACATCCTGCCCGGATCAGGACCCAGACACGGACACCGAAACCCGCCTGGCAGTACCCCCGGAATACCATGAGTTTCTGGACGTATTTAGTAAGAAGGGGGCAAACTTGCTGCCACCACACTGGGCATATGACTGCCCAATAGAACTGCTTCCAGGGGCAGAGGTCCCATTCGGCCGAATATACCCGCTCTCTGAGGTGGAACTCGCGGCCCTCAAGGTGTATTTGGACGATAACCTGCAAAAGAGGTTCATACGGCCCTCTACTTCTCCTGCCGGGGCCAGGATCTTCTTCGTCGAGAAAAAGGACAAGTCCCTAAGGCCTTGCATCGACTATCGGGACCTCAATAAAATCACGGTAAAGAACCGTTACCCCTTACCCCTGGTCCCAGAACTGTTTCAGAGACTCGGTTCGGCTAAGGTCTTCTCAAAATTGGACCTCCGAGGGGCCTATAACCTTGTCCATATCAGGGAAGGGGACGAGTGGAAGACGGCCTTTAGAACCCGTTTCGGCCACTATGAATATTTGGTCATGCCCTTTGGCCTATGCAATGCCCCGGTGACCTTTCAACACCTGGTCAACTACATCTTCCGGGATTTCCTCGACATATTCGTAGTGGTCTACTTGGATGACATTTTAATATTTTCTTTGTCCCTGGTGGAGCACCACAGTCACGTCAAGAGCGAACTGAGCCATCTGCGCCAGCATGGACTATATGCCAAGGCTGAGAAGTGTGCTTTTTTTTATTACAATATTGTTTATTGGTTTCGTAAGAGAAGTATTGACAAAACAGAGCCTCTGGGCATACCCCGGCTCAGGTGAAGTACAGTTTGTTCAGATACATACACAATTTGGATTAGTCTAGGAGGAAGAACAGCATAATGTGGTGAATAGAGGTGAAGGTAACAGCATAGGATATAATGACCAGTGGAGATAACAAAATATTAGGTGATTCCAGCGCGGTGAGATGGTACCCTTTTTATTTTTGGTGCTAGCTGAGTGTGATTTCCGTGGGCACCTCTATTGGGATGTTGTCTTTTGATCTGATCTGTATTGGGGCATGCCGAGGTATTTGAGGTTTGACCCCTCGCCCCAGACACCCCATGTGGGAGCATACTGTGTCTTGAGGGGGTGGGAGCATACTGTGTCTTGAGGGGGGGTCACGCCAAGAAAGAGAAGATTATCTTATGGTTACTCGGCTTGCCCCTCTTAGTTTTATGTCCTGGCTTTCCATGGTTCCCAGTTTTTTGAGGTTTTGTGTTTATTCCCATTTACCGATGCTAGTAGTAGTTCATAGGTATGGTGGGTGTTTGTTATTTCAATAGCTTCTATGAGATTTGGGGGGTTTGGATCCGACAATGGAAGTGGAGATAAGTGGTGTAATACGACAAGAAGGAGGATCTGATTAGGTTTAACACATACATAGACTTGTTTGACATGAAGTGGACTCGGCCCCATACGGGTCTCCGAGACAAAACAGTTATGAAGAGAATGCTTTGGTTATTTGTTATAACATTATTTTTTTTCGTGTGAAGAGTCGGAACCGTATATCAGGTACGACCGCGTCTACCGAGTCAAGCGAGAACTGCACTGACACCACGAGGTGGTCCCTGTTTCTTTTATAATTTTACAGTAGGTTCATCTGGTGATGCTTATACAGCTCCTTTAGGGC
>BLSH010101287.1:211588-225085 GCA_018402905.1 Glandirana rugosa | reverse complement strand
CTTTTACCGGAAAGAAGTGAATTTTCATCAACACATCTCTAGGGATTGAGTCAGCTAGGTGTTTGGGCTTGGGGATTCGGTGGATACGATCAATTGTTTTTTCTACCGGGGAAAGGCCCGGTATCAGGGCCGTGAGAAGGTCGTGAGCGTATTTTTGGAGATTTTGCTGGGAGACTGTTTCGGGAACTCCGCGAAGTTTAATGTTATTGCGTCTAGATCTGTCTTCGAGATCCGCTAACTTCGCTTTGATCCAAGTGTTGTCAGACTTGGTGTCTTCATATGCGTCCACCAGTTCGTTGATGGTGCTGGTGCAGTCCTCCATTTTGCTTTCAATATGTGACACTCTGTCATCTAGGTGGTGGAGTTCGTTGCTGAATTTATTGAATAGTCCCGATAAGTTGGACATTAGGGAGGCTTGGAATGAGAGCAGCATGTCCTTCATCGTGGTGTCAAGTACGGGTTGGCCCAAAGTTGGGAAGGATGCTATGGAGGTGTATAGGTCGTCCCCCGGGTTGGTGGGGTTAGGGCTTCTGTTTTCGGATATCCGTGGGTTGGATGGTGAGTCTAGCCTCATCCTAGCTTTGGCTGGGCTGCCTGTATTGGGGTTTGTTGTTGAGGAGTCTCCTGGATGTGGAGAATGTGGTGCCTCTGTTTGCATTATGGGTTCTGCATCCGGAAGGTCTGTGTATGAGTCAGATGTTGGGTTGTTTCTTGTCTCCCTGTCCATCTGGGAGCTGTTGTCCATAGGTGCTGGTCTGTGGAAGAAGGCCGTGAGTTTTTTGGGGTGGTGTTCGTCTTTGCGTTTCCTCTTTGCCATTTAATATTGAGGTGCTTTGTGGTCTGTTGTGCACAGGAGCTGGTGTACGTTCTCAAGGGAATTAAGTGCTCCGGGCTGCTCTTCAGAGCTTGGGTTAGGCTGCCATGATTATTTGTATATTATTCTGACTTTATGTTTGGTGTCGTTTTGTGGAGCAGGTTTGTGGGTCAGAGACTGCTGCTGCTGTTTCAGGAGGGCTGTGTTTTTACTTTGGCTGTAACTATGAATGTAATAGCTTCCACTTGCAGCCCTGGGTGTGGCTCTCTGTTCCTGCCTATAGGTAGGCCGGAGGTGTAGCAGTATGGCCGCTCCTCGGGGTTTTAGGGGTTTTTAACCCTGTTAGGTGGTAGGATGGAGTCTTGTGGGTTACTTGGGTTTGTGCTTGCTGGATCTGGCAGCGTTTGTTGCGATCCGGGTGGTCTTATATGTACTTTTTAGGTCGCGGGTGTAGCAAGATGGCCGCCACGGCTAAATTCTGTAGGCCGCGATGGAGCCTGGGACTCGCGTGGCGGGCTTGTGAACGGGTACCCGCCGATCGATCGATCCACTGGATTGAGCGGCAGCTTGGTGAGGGATGATAAAAGGTAAACCCGCTTGGGAAGTGGCTCGGTGATGTGTTTTGTCCGCCGGCAGCTTCTAATGTGGCGGGACGGCTCAGTCTGGAGGCCTGAGGTGCGGTTTCAGCCCGCGGTGTTAGGCTGGCTGCCGCTGGTAGGAGAAGGCTCTATGATGTGTGGGGACAGGTTGTGGATGTCAATTACCTGGATGGATGGTATTTTTCCCCAGGATGGTGGAGGATTAGGTTGATTTTCTCAGGAGCCCTGTCTCTATGCTTCCTTCTCCTACGGTGCCAGGCCACGCCCCCCGAGAAGTGTGCTTTTGAAAGCTCAAGCATCTCCTTCTTGGGCTTTATTCTGTCTACTTCCGGTATAACCATGGACCCTCAGAAGGTCCCTGCTGTGGTGGATTGGCCGGCACCCACCGACAGGAAGGCGGTGCAATGCTTTGTTGGCTTTGCTAACTTTTATAGAAAATTCATTAGGGGGTTCTAGCCCCCATTACCCAGCTTACAAAGCAGCACACGTGCTTCCTGTGGACCTCTGAAGCTTAAGCAGCTTTTCAGCAACTCAAGAATCTTTTTACAGCAGCACCAGTCCTCAAACACCCAGACCCAACCCTGCTGTACATTCTGGAAGTAGATGCATCCAAAACGGCAGTGGGAGCGGTACTTTCTCAGAGGCAGGGGCCTAAAGCTGCTCTTCATCCCATAGCCTTCTTTTCTCAGAAGCTAACTCCCCCGGAGAAGAATTATGATGTGGGGGACAGGGAATTGCTTGCCATCAAATCCGCTCTGCAGGGATGGCGGTATTTACTAGGAGAAGCCGCATGCCCAGTTCTTGTATTCATTTAGAATATTTACGTACAGCCAAAAGATTGAAGCCCCACCAGGCACGTTGGGCCCTCTTCTTTTCATGATTCCAACTCCGCATCACATACAGGCCTGGGTCGAAGAATGTGAAGCCAGGATGTTCCACAAGACCCTACGATCCCGGAGCTTCTTACTGACCCAAGATGACCTCTTCTCTCAGATCCAACAGTCTCTTACCGGATCAGCCATCCCTCAGGATCTCAGACTGACCCAGCATGACGGGTTATGGTGGCTAGGTTCAAGGATTTGCATTCCTGAAGAACTGCGCCTCGCAGTCCTGGAATTGTGCCACGACCATAAACTGGTGGGACATTTTGTTGGTCGCAAAACCGCGGGGCTTGTGGCACATTCATTCTGGTGGCCTCAGGTTGACAAGGACTGTCATCTGTGCCTGTAATAAGGTCGAAAGGACCAAGACCTGGGGACTGCTAAATCCTCTGCCTGTCCTGGAGCGCCCCTGGTCGCATGTGTCCATGGACTTTATTGTGGAACTGCCCCCATTTGCCGGATTCACCACCATCTTTGTGATAGTGGATCGCCTCACAAAGATGGCTCATTTTGTGCCTATGAAGGGCACACCTACGGCCATCCAAACGGCCCACACTTTCATCAGGGAAGTTGTCCGCCTTCACAGAGTCCTGGTCAACATTGTATCAGACTGGGGAGTGCAGTTCACTTCTTGGGTATATAAAGCCCTCTGTCCTTTGTTAGGAATCGAACTGGCACTCTCCTCCGCCTATCATCCTCAGACCAATGTCCAGACAGAAAGGACAAACCAAATGCTGGAGCAGTATCTCTGGTGCTATTCCTCGTTTTCCCAAGACGACTGGGTTT
Organism: Glandirana rugosa; assembly: GCA_018402905.1. Classification (NCBI taxonomy): domain Eukaryota; kingdom Metazoa; phylum Chordata; class Amphibia; order Anura; family Ranidae; genus Glandirana; species Glandirana rugosa. The sequence continues at coordinate 222,005 of BLSH010101287.1, read as the reverse complement.
CGCTGCTCCCGGCAGCCGAGTTCGCTTATAACAACGTGGTCCATTCAGCCACCAGCCAGTCAACGTTCTGGGCGAATCTCGGGTACCATCCCTCCTTCCTGCCTGATCTGGTACCTGAAAGTACTGTACCGGCTGCCAAGACATGGCCAACTTCTTGGTGGAGAACAACAAGCTCCTGCGGGAGACGTTAGCTCGATCCCAGGAATCGAGTAAGCGGACATTTGACAGGGGGAGACGAGGGGAGCTGGATCTGCAGCCAGGCAACCAAGTCTGGCTGGCCACTAAGAACCTGAAGCTGGCCTGTCCCTCCACAAAATTGGGACCTAAGTTCATCGGCTCTTTTCCGATCAAGAGGAGAATTAACAAGGTGGCTTATGAGTTGAGCCTCCCTCCTTCTCTCAAGGTACATCCTGTGTTTCATGTATCCCTGTTGAAACCGGTGGCCCAAGACCAGTTTCCGGAAAGGAGATCAGCCAGGGCCAGGCCAGGGCCCATTTTAATTGATGGTGAGGAGGAATTTGAGATCGAGGCAATCATAGACTGCAGAGTAAGAATGGGTGCAACACAGTTTTTGGTTAAGTGGAAGACACATTCATGCTAAGAAACGTATCAGGTCATTTTGGAGGAGTCACCCTGTACTGAAGGCCCGGCTGGGCATCCAGAGGCTGCCCTTTGGGGGGGAGGCAAAGTTAGAGGAAATCCTGCTGAAACGCTGCTCAAATGGACTTTCTGGCCGCTAATGCATGTTCACGCGCGTCCGTGCGTGCCCGCACGCGTTCAAGCGCCGGAAGCAGCGCTAAACGGCTCTATTTCAACCCTGCAAGCCCTGCAGCAAGTGCTGTCTGATCTACAGCATATAGTGTGTGTTTCTGAGCAACCTGTATCTTGATTTCCCATTCCTGTGACCTGGCTAGCCTGACCTTGCTGATCTCTGCCCGCACCGACCCCCGGATTGCCTACGACTACTTTCCTGCCTGACCCTCCTGTACTTCTGCCTGACTGCCTGTTAACGACCCAGCCTGAACTGACCATCCTTCTGCTTGCTCCCTTGTATCGCACCGCCAGCCTGTTAATGAACTTTGCTCAGACCTGACTCCTCTTCAGCCCTGTTGTATCGCACAACCCGCCAGTTACTGACCCAGCCTGTATGACTATTCTCTTCATGCACGAGTGCACCAATGGACTCCTATCAACACCAGTGACCCAGTCCGACCCTCATGCCATCCTACACTCCCGAGCCTCCTGTCTACTGTACCAGGGGTTCCCGAGTCAGAGTCGTAAGGGAAGTTGCCCGCTGCATAAGTCAGACTCATCCACCAGGTACGTAACAGTCCGGCAGATGCAGGAGGTAGCGGGGTACACCGAATTTAGTCCCATCTGGGATAACGCATATTACAGTGAATTGAAAAAACTGCAATGTGGAGCCAAATGGTGGAAATACGGTATTACTTTACTTTCTCACATCTTTGAAAACGGTGGGCTCTGCTCCTTCGCTACTCTGCAAACTAAATTTCAACTCCTGGGGTCTATGCTTTTTCATTATAGGCAGCTTCAACATGCAGTTAAGGCACAATCTAGCACAGGGGCATGGGTGTAACCTCCTAAACCTACCTTCAACTACATGATGGGGGTGGAGGATTACAAAGAATTTATTTCTAGGAGTTATTACATGATGCTGATCATTTTTCTAAGGAATTTCCCCTCGAGAGCTGTGGCTCGCTGGGAGCAGGATGTAGGAGCTTTCGTGGAGGACCAATGGGAGGAAGCCCTGCAGGCAGTACAGGTTAGCTCACTTAACATAGCACAAAGGCTATCACAGCTGTATATTGTACTCAGAGCCCATCTTACCCCAGTCAGGCTTTTTAAAATGGGGATGAGAAACGACCCTATATGTGCTAGATGTACCAGAGATCATGGTGACCTGATGCACTTGTTATGAAGATGCCCCAAGCTCCATCTTTACCGGAGAAAGGTCCTGGATACTTTGAACAGGGTATTCCAGATTACTATTAGTCAGGATTCTAAGCCCTGTCTTTTAGGTATACTGGACGACCTCCAAGTGGAAGAAGTTACTAAACAAGCCAAAACAAGAGCCTTGTTTCAGGCTAGAAAACTAATACTTAGACATTGTAAATCAGTTGAACCCCCCCTCCTAGAAAGAATGGGTGACAACAATGGGGGATATATTCCATTTAGATAAATATATTTACCAACACAGGGGCAGCCCCCATAACTTTCAAGCAATATGGTTACCTTGGCTGGCCACAGCAGAGTTATCCCCAACAGATTTATTCCTGGACAGGATTTTGTACAGGTGATAATGTATGACTTTTGAAGTACGGAGTGAATATGGAGTGATTATCTCTGAGTATACCTTGACATTGCGGATAGAAAGGCTGTGCTATTACATGTACCACTGTGATACTGTCAAACTTGTAGCAAGTGATGTGCTAATTTTATATAGATGTCTCTAGAATGGTTTACTGTATTATTTTTTGCATCATTTTCTTTTCAATAAAACTTTATTAAGATAAAAAAAACATAGCTTACAATAGTAATATCTATATTAGCAACATTTTTGCACTGCTCTTATTATGACCCTCTTGACCTCTTGGTTCCTCAAGCTGTAGATAAGGGGATTCAGCATTGGGGTGACTACTGAATAGATCACAGATGCCACCTTGTCTTGCTTCTCAAGAACCCGAGTGCCTGGGCGTAGGTATATGAAGAATACAGTAATAAAGAAGATGGAGACACACGTGAGGTGGGATGAGCATGTGCTGAAGGCTTTCCGCCGTCCTTTTGCAGACTTCATACGTAATATTGAGGAAACAATGAGAGTGTAGGAGACTAGGACTGCTATCAAGGAATACAGTCCCAAAGTACTCACTAAGAACAATGTTAAAGCCTCACAAAAGAGAGTGTCAGAGCAAGACAATTTCAGTAATGGGGGGATCTCACAATAGAAATGGTCTATGAGATTAGAGCTACAGTATTGGAGACTAAAGACACAGACGGTCTGGGCTAATGATTGCAATAAACCAACAGAGAAACACAAGAGGACCATAGAAAAACATTTATCCTTTGTCATTACCGAGACATAGTAAAGAGGGTGGCAGATTGCTACGTATCGGTCGTATGACATGCCTGACAGAAGCAGAGCTTCCATATTAGCCAGAGCAGCATAAAAATAAATCTGCAGGACACAACCAATAAATGGGATTGATTTTTTGAGTGAAATTAGGTCAGCCAACATTTTAGGTGTTATAGTTGAGGAGTAAATGAGGTCCACCAAGGAGAGATAACTCAGAAAGTAGTACATTGGAGTGTGAAGACTGGAGAAGGCACGGACAAGCCCAATCATTCCAACATTGCCTATTAGTGTCACCATGTATATAATCAGGAACAATACGAATAGGAATGGCGCAAGTCTCTTATTATCTGTTAGTCCAGTCAACTCAAAAATGGTTACTTGTGTTCTGTTGCTGATTATTGAGTTCTTTGTCTGTAATGGTAAAAAAATATATTGGGGTTACATACAGTATATTTAAATTTAAAATAAAATAATTGATATTACATATATTAAAAGTGTTGCTATCATTTATCTGCCACACTTCAGCGCTGAACTTCTTCTGTCTGCGATTGCTTCCAGGTATTGCCTGGAGTGGCAGGTCTTTTAAAACCTCAAGCAGGAGATGCTGTACCTACTTGAGAATTGAGCCTGAGACCTGTCAGTGCACTCGAAATCTCAATCTACTACTGTCCAGTTCACCATGGTCCAACCTACTACTCTGACAGTCCAGCTCCCAGTACAGTTCCACAGCTAGCCTTATTATCAGAGTAACCAGAGCCATTTTTACGCAGCCAGTTTTTTGGCTCTCCAGACACCACTCCAACTCTTCATCCTTAAAAACCTGTTGAGTGACCTGGGGTTCCAAACGTCCCTGGTTGGTCCCTGGTGGAAAACCAGCTATCTCTTAGACTCCACCTTCAGGGAAAGCTGTCATGACTTCTTAAGACCGGCATGGACCTCTCTGCCCATTACTGATCCACTGGAAGCTCTGTTCAGCAAGCTGAAGGTAAAGCAAGCTATGTAAGGTCACCTGGTATAGTAAAGTGTAGTATAGTAAAGTGGAGAAAATAATTATTTGATCCTCTGCAGATTTTGTAAGTTTGCCCACTTACAAAGAAATGAAGGGTCTATCATTTTTTTATCATAGGTGTATTTTATATGATAGAGACAGTATATCAATCAAAAATCCAGAAAAATCACATGATACAAATGTTATCAGGTTCCAGAAACACACCAAGGAAAGAAAACGCTAGCACCACTTATACCCTACTCTTAAACCTTCTGCCCCCTAAAGACTCTGACATTCCCCAATATGAATCCTCTTCAGTGGAACCAATGAGAATCCAAAACCAGATTGAAGGACTTTGCATGCATTGTGGAGAAAGGGGGTATTTCCCTAATCAATGCTCCCAAGCCCAGGAAACTCTTGGGTCTAGTCCGCCTTAGAGGGGGCCTACTGACCAAACCTCTTCAGCCAATTTAACCACTTTGTCCCTTTCCATGACAAAATTCAGTTTATTTATTTTCCTGTTTTTCGTGTTTTTCCCTTTATTTGTACCTGGTGGTCCTGCCAGAAACACACTTCCTGTCTTACGGTAACAACGTTCACTCCACTGTATTTATGGAGAGAGCCATGGTTATCACACTAGGTTGCTCTACTGACTTGGAGTACAACCAGTCTTCCTCTCTTCTTCTCCATTAAATGGGATGTAGTGATTAGTAGGTTACAGAAGGAAGATAACAGTGTTTGCACTCACAGGAAATGACCAGGATGTGGCATTTCTGGAAGGACCAACCTGTATTTTTCAGCTGAAAACGCTGTTAGCCTGAAAAAAAAGAAAATTAACAGCCACTACATCAAGAGACTAGTAAGATACAATCTATTAGATGTTTCCTCTTGGATTTAGATATACTTTAATAAATGTAAGTATTTTGTGTTGTTTGCTCTGGTTTAATATTAAATGGGATTTGTAACTCTTTGATGTTTCCTTAAATTTTCATATTTTGTGTTCACCTAATTATTTAGTAATCAATATAAAGCTATTTGACCAATTTATGCCAACAGTAAAGTAACCCTGTTATTACAATGGTATAGAGGTTGGCCACTGTTAACGTCTCCTTCTGAAAATGCTGCCATCACCGGTAACAACAGAAAGGAAGAAGACAGCCAAAGCATTTTGGGGGCCAAAAATCCCCTTTTGTCAGGGCTTGAACAATGCAGCAACAAGGTATCCATTCTACTCAATGCAAAGGCGTCCTGATATACGTCTCTGACAGAAGAAAGAATTGATTGGACATTTTGTCTCCCTCTTTTGCTGAGTGATAGGCATTAGAGTTGAGCGAACCCATGGATGTTCGGGTTCGGTGGGTTCGGCCGAACTTCGGAAAAAAGTCTGGGTTCGGTACCGAACTTGACCCGAACTTTACCCCGAACCCCATTGAATTCAAAGGGGACCTGAACTTTTCGGCACAAAAATGACTGTAAAAGAGTCCTGGAAAGTGCTAGAGGGCTGCACCCCACCTATAGAACTAGGAGATGATTTTAGAACAATAATCTGTCCCTCTAAGCAGTAGACTCTACCTAGTCCAGTCAGATCGTTCTGTAATGCAGGACGAGATCTGCAATCTGCCCCTAAAAGCAGTAGTAGTAGTAATCTCTACCTATCTATCTATCTGCAATCTGTCCCTCACAGCACCAGCAGCATCCTCTCCCTACACTACCCAGAGAGCATGTGACATGCAGCACTGTGACTCCAGCCTCATATAGAGGCTGGGTCACATGATGCACTGGCCAATCACAGCCATCCCATTAGTAGGCATGGCTGTGATGGCTTCTAGGGAAAACCAGTGAAAGGCTTGTTGATTGGCTGCCCTGCAGCTATTTAACATGCGTGTTCAAATACCCGAACCCAGAACTCGAACCCAAACTTTTTTCAAATGTCCGGGTTCGGGTCTGTGTCACGGACACCCCAAAGTTCGGTACAAACCCGAACTTTACAGTTCGGGTTAGCTCAACTCTAATAGGCGTTAATGCTACCTAAAGACTGCATAATATGTAATTTATTTATGTTGTTCATAGCTCCATTTTAAATTTTGTTAAATAAAATAATATTTTTCTTAATTTCAAATTCACTATTTATTCTACTCTTTCATTTCAGAGCAAAGTGGGGCATTTAATACATTTGGACATTCAACTGTTTAATTTGATAAAAAAAAAAAAAAAGAAAAAAAAATCAAAAGGAGGCTATGCTGAAATGTTTGTCTTGAAGTTTACATTTATTTCTACTGTGTATGTAGCTGTTTGCCTGGAGCTCGGGTTAATGATTCCATTGACTTCCGGGGTTTATCCTGTATTATTGGATTGCTGCATTAAAGTTTTTTTTTTGTTATTACCTTGGACATCCTCCAAGCTGTTGTAAGCCTTGTAGTGATTTTTCTCATCGGCATACACAAACGGTCTGTGCACCTCCACAAATGCATTATTGTTATATAAGATTCTGTTTCCCGAGAGCCTAACTCTCTACTGCTCCAAGCAAATCAGTAATTGTTCTAAATAAGGAGCAAACCAATTACCGATAATACTTATTTGTCTTATTTTTTTGCAAATTGTGCAACACAGTGAGCTACAGAAATTCACCCTTTTGTGTGAGTGCCAATAGAACACACAAACACTTTTTGGAGGAATACAGATAAGTATAATGAGTGTGATGTGAGATTTTATTTCTTATTTTTACTAATCCACTTCAATACCGGACACTTTCACCCCCTTCCTGCCTAGGCCATTTTACAGCTTTAAGCAATGTCACATTTTGAATGATAATTACTAAGTCATGCAACATTGTAACCAATTGAAATTTGCTATACTTTTTTTTTTTTAGTAAAAATAACCCAATCAGTGTGGATTGTTTAGTCTGGGTAAAGGTTATAGAGTCTACAAACTATGGTATACCTGTATATACAGTATTTGAAAATGACCCCATTTTGGAAAGTAGATAGTTTGACGTATTAAGAGGCATGGTACATTTTTCAGAAAATGTACTTTTTTGTCACATTTTGTGGAAATGAAATAAATTAAATAAAATGTGTTTTTGTTTTTTTTACATTTTTTTTTACATACTGTCACAAGAGCAGTACAGCATCATCATATGATTGGTTTGGCAATGATCAGGGACACTGACCGGTGATCAGTATCTCCACATTTTTTTCTTTTTTGACTATATTTTTTTTTCTTTTTTGACTATTTTTTTTTGCATACTGTGACCAGAGCAGTACACCATACTACATACCATGCATAGGGGAGGTGGACAGGATTTATTTTTCTTCACTATGATTGTTTATGATGATCTGATCACTGTTACAAGCAATCATTTTTATGAATGGCATCCAAGTCAGCGATGATTGGCTCCTGTACTATGTGATTACTGTGACCAATCACAGAGATCACAATAATACACAATGAATGGCTATGAATTAAAGCCATTGTGTACTAATGACAGCTATGAACAGAATAATTTCATTTCTTTAATTGATTAATTGATAGTGAGCCTTTTGTTGGGATATATTGGAAGATTACCTCCATTATCTTGCATAACTTTTTATGCACTTGTGAGCATCCCCCGGGCACACTGTGAGGGGGATTACCTTCGGGTGCCTTAGGACGTGCTGCTGAAATCAGTTGTTGGCTACTCTGGGTAAGCAATAGGGATGGGCCCACTATTCGAGTCGAACGTAAGGCGTTCGCCTGTTTGTCCAAATTAGAATATTATGGGGCATTCACGGGAATTTCGAGCGCCCCCTAATGCATTCCAATGGTGGGGGAAATGCTGTCCGCTGATTGGCCAAAGCATGCACATGCCCTGCATGCTTTGTCCAATCACAGAGCGCTCTGCTGTGAGAGATATGATTGGCTAAAGGCAGGGTGCCTTTAGCCAATCACTGCTCAGCATCCTCAATCCAAGCTCCACACTATATAAAGCCACTTGGACAGTGGCTCTATGTAGCGTACCAGGCCCTTCATGTCTGGTATGGATTTTAAAGGGAACCCTGCGCCAAATTTAAAAAAAAATGGCGTAGGGGTCCCCCCAAAATCCAAACCAGACCCTTATCCGAGCATGCAGTCATGGCATGGCAGGAAGGGGTGGGGATGAGCGAGCGCCCCCCCTTCTGAACCATACCAGGCCACATGCCCTCAACATGGGGAGGATGCTTTGAGATCACCCCCAAAGCACCTTGTCCCCATGTTTATGGGGAGAAGGGCCTCATCCCTACAACCCCTGCCAGTGGTTCTGGGGGTCTGCAGCTGGGGCTTATCGGAATCTGGAAGCCTCCTTTCATAAGGGGGCCCCAGATCCCTACCCCCATGTGAATAGGTATGGGGTACATTGTACCCCTACCCATTCACCAAAAAAAGAGTAAAGTGGTACAAAAAACAAGAGGCAGGTTTTCATAAGTCCTTTCGGTCTTCGTCAGAAGGGGGCAGGTCACCCATTTACGTCACTGGATGGCCCCGCCCCTTCTTATAAAAGAACTGTCAAACTGAAGACCGTCCATTCTGGGAGATGCCTCTAGATGGCGTGGCAGCGGGCACGGGGGCAGTGAAAGAAGAAAGAAGTAAAAGATGAAGATTGAAGATGAAGAGAGGAAGGAAGAAGGCTCAAAGAAGAAGGACCGGGGCAGGAGAAGATGGAGGAAGAAAGAAGAGCTGTTTTACACAATAAAGGACTTGTCAAAAACTGCCTCTTGTTTTTTGTACCACTTTACTCCTTTTTTGGTGAATGGGTAGGGGTACAATGTACCCCATACCTATTCACATAGGGGGTCGGGATCTGGGGACCCCCTTATTAAAGGGGGCTTCCAGATTCCAATAAGCTCCCCACCCGCAGACCCCCACAATCACCGGCAAGGGTTGTGGGGATGAGGTCCTTCTCCCCATCAATATGGGGACAAGGTACTTTGGGGGTGACCTCAAAGCATTCTCCCCATGTTGAGGGCATGGGGCCCTTGTATGGTTCGGAGGGGGGCGCTTGCTCATCCCCACCCCCTCCTGCCATGCCAGGGTTGCGTGCTCAGATAAAGGTCTGGTTTGGATTTTGGGGGGACCCCTATGCCATTTTTTTCCTTTGGCGCAGGGTTCCCCTTAAAATCCATACTAGACCTGAAGGGCCTGGTATGGACTTTGGGGGGACCCCTACATCATTTTGTTTCTTTAATTTTGGTGTGGGGTTCCCCTTAAAATCCATACCCGACCTGAAGGGCCTTGTACGGACTTTGGGGGGACCCCTACGCAATTTTTTTTTGGGCGGGGTTCCCCTTGAAGTACAAACCAGATGTGAAGGGTCTGTTAAGGACTTTGGGGGAATCCTACGCAATTTTATAATTTTAAATTTCGGAGTGGGGTTCCCCTTAGAGTCCAAACCAGACCTGAAGGGCCTGGTATGGACTGGGAGGGGGGGGAAGATGGGCAACGCAATACTTTTTCAGTGATTTTATCTATATTTCCAGAAACCGGCAATAAATCACAGCCGTGATAATAAATTACAATTTTTCCTTTGGAAATGTCATTTTGTGCTGGCTATGTTCTATACATCACAGAGGTGTGCCCTTTTACAGGCAGACTAAGGGGACCCTCCCAGGCACGGCATTTAACCTCCCTGGCGGGATGATTATTTCAGATTTTTGGTGCTGAAAGCGGTACGATTATTTTGCATGAAAATTTGGCGTTTTATATTGTAGGCCTGTAATTCTAAGGAATAACTCACTTAAATCTGTCCAAACAAGAGTATAGTAGACATCTCAGGTATGGTAAAGTTTGAAACACAAAATCATAAATTATAATCTATATGAAAAAAATTATAATATAATAAATAACTATAAATAATTATCAAAGATGATAATATAATAATAAAATGTATTCAATAATGTAATCTGGTCAAAAACACAGAAATTTGCTCAGTTACAGAATTGTCGCTGTCGTCACTTTCAGTGTCTGATGATAAATTTCCCCAAAAATCAGTATCACTCAATTCTGCAAATGATTCTTATTTACTATCGCTGTTTTCTAGCTGATCAAAAACCACTTTTGACATAAAGGGACGCTTTTTTTTTTTATTCCATAAAACTTTATTAGTCGATCAATATAGTGTACAGACACGTTCAACCAAAAAAAACCAATAACAGAGTTACATATGCATTAGAAGAGACATATGGCATAGCACGGGTATTGCAGCATTCTGAATTAATTCCACATTTATTGGGTGGTATCCGTTAATTATTCTTATTCGTCTGTGACTTTCACTGCTGTCGCTGTTAAGACATTGACTCGTTTAAAGACACAAAAACTGGTCT
>BLSH010101287.1:195774-211435 GCA_018402905.1 Glandirana rugosa | reverse complement strand
GTAATAGATACTTCCTGTGATAAATTCACAGGGTCCACCATGTCTGATCGTCATAACCTTCTAACTATTGCAGGAGTTTCGGGGGTGTTTGGGGAGAGTTATGGGTATATTGCTCGGTAATCGTTGGTCATCTGAAAGTGGATCCAGCATGACCAAGTCTTTCTGAATTTGTCAGAATTATCGAGGGAGGTGGCGATCAGCTCCTCCATGTCCATCACTCTGTTTAGCCGGGCGAACCAGTCTTTGAGCGTTGGAGGGCGTATTTGTCTCCAGAGGGTTGGGATGCACATTCGGGCTGTGTTGATCATGTGCATTGCGAGGGATTTCCTAAATGAGTGTTTTAGTACTGTTGAGTGTTGCAGTAAGTATTGATGAGAGGAGAAGTCAATGGGATACGTGGTGACTTGTTGGACTATTTTGTGGACTTGCAACCAAAATGGTTTGATTTGAGGGCAATCCCACCAGATGTGTAGCATTGTTCCTGGTAGAGAGTTGCATCTCCAACAGATATTGGAAACCTGAGGATATATCTTGTGGAGATAGGATGGGGTCCTGTACCAGTGGGTTAGAATTTTGTAATTGTGCTCTTGTGTTGTGACGTTCAGTGTGCCTTTATGCACTGTGGTGCAAATGTCCTCCCGATCCGATTCAGCGAGGGGGTTTGCTGCATCCTTGTCCCAGAGTTTGGTGAATTGGGGAAACAGGTCATGATCTACGGAGGATATGAGGGAATGGATTGTGGAGATTAAGTGTTTTTGAGGTGGCGGTGATATACATAGTTTTTCGAAAGGGGTGAGATCACGGTTGATTTTGTCTTTCATTTTAGGGTCATTGAGGTAGTGTCTTGCTTGGAGGTACGACCACATGGGTAGCGAAATACTGGGTTCGCTGTCTGCTAGGTCTGTTTTGGTGCAAAATTTCCTTTGGGTAAAGAATTGATAAGCCTTCGGGTGGGCGTTGCGGTTGTTGACCCCAAAGGGACGCTTTTTTATGCCATGGACATTCTCAAGTTTCCAGGCAGAAAGAATGACATATATAAAATAAAAGTGCATGCAGGGCACTGAATAAACCACTAGGGACAAAGGGGATGTGAAATTATTTGATGCAGTAATGTAATCTTACAGATTACAGTGTACTGTATGTGTACTGTGTGTTTCACTTTTTGAATTTGCCGCCGGTCTCAGCCCCCCTGCAACGCAACGCTCGCAGGGAACGGAGCCCGGCACACAGAGGCATCAGGCGGAGGACACAGCCCGCAGACACGGCGGGGGACATCGCTGAATCCAGCGGACAAGGTGAGTAACACTGCCTTGGATCCAGCAATGCAATCCCGAGTGTGGCTCGGGGTTATCGCTAATGGTATTGAAATTCCACCCCGAGCCACACTCGGGAATACCACCAGGGAGGTTAAAGGAATATTTTATTTTTATTTATTTCACTTTAAGAATTATTAAAATCACTGATCCTGAAAAAACGATCCATTTTGAAACTTTTTTTTTTGCATTGATACATGTCACCTAAGGCAGGACCCCATAAACTTTTTAGGGCAATAACTTGCATATAAGCCTTTACATTGAGCACTTTTGATTTTTCATGTTCGAGTCCCATTGATTTTAACGGCGTTCGCGTGTTCGCACAAATTTTTTTCCTGTTTGCAAGTTCTGGTGCGAACCGAACCAGGGGGTGTTTGGCCCATCCCATCCCTAGTAAGCAATATAAGGACCATAAATCCCCAATCCACACATTTTCTACCGTTTCCCCCTTTTTTTTTTGTTTTGTTTCTGAAAAATGTTTTTGTATTATATGTTATGGCTGTTTTGATATAAGATTACTATTATGATCTATGACTTTGTAGATGATAACGATTAGGGATGGGCCGAACAACCCCCTGCACCAGAACTTTCAAACATCGGGAACGTTCGGAACCAAATAACGAACCCCATTGAAGTCTATGGGAACCAAACATGAAAAATCAAAAGTGCCCATTTTGAAGGCTTATATGCAAGCAATTGTGCATACAATGGTTATGGAGGTCTGAGTACTGCCTTGGGTGACATGTATCAATGAAAAAAAGTTGCAAGCAGAGTTACCCAGTGTCCTGTGAACAAAATATATCATCCCTGTCCATGCTTGCTGGACCACGTGTCAGCAGTAACGTGGACTTTATGGCTGACTGCATTGCCCAACGATGCCACAACATTGCCTTCCATGTGATGGTAGAGAGATAGAATGGCCTTACGTGAAAAGAAATAGTGACTGGGAACCTGCCATTGTGGTACAGCACATTCTACAAATTCACTGAAAGGGGAATAATCCAGGCGGAAAGGCAGAAGTTGTAGAGCCAGCAGCTTTAACAAGCTTGCATTTAGACACTGGGCATGTGGGTGGCTGTATTTTTTTCCCTCTCTGTAGGCTCATGTTCCTGTCTTCCTCAGCCTCAGAACAAACATCTGAATTGAATAAGGGCTGTGCATCATCAAGGAGCAAGTGGCTGACGCTGTGTTCAAATAACTGCGCTGACTCCTCCATGCCTGATGCTGGGGCTATGGCAGGAATAGCTGTGGACAAGGAGGCAGGTTTATCCACTCTGGCAGCTGCAGGGGACAGCGTACTAGTCTCTGCTTGGGTGACAGAGGATGAGGAGGATGAGGATGGTTTATTAAGCCATTCCACCACCTCCTCTGTATGCTGTGGCTGGATAGCAAGGGCAACATCACCAAACAGAGGAAATGATGCCCTGCCTGAGGACTGACCATATCCCACCTTTTACCTAACACTCCACTGTATTTATGGAGAGAGCCATGGTTATCACACTAGGTTGCTCTACTCACTTGGAGTACAAACAGTCTTCCTCTCTTTTTCTCCATTAAATGGGATGGGGGGGATTAGTAGGTTACAGCAGGAAGATAACAGTGTTTGCACTCACAGGAAATGACAAGGATGTGCTGTTTCTGGAAGAATCAACCTGTATTTTTCAGCTCTTGCTGAAAATGTTGTTAGCCTGAAAAAAGAAAATTAACAGCTACTAACATCAAAAGACTGGTAAGATACAATCTATTAGATTTTTCCTCTTGGGTTTAGATATACTTTAATAAATGTAAGTATTGGGTTGTTTGCTCTGGTTTAATATTAAATGTGAATTGTAACTCCTTGAATTTTCATATTTTGTGTTCACCTAATTATTTAATAATCAATATAATGCCATTTGACCAGTTTGTGCCAACAGTAAAGTAACCCTGTTATTAGGGCAGTATAGAGGTTGGCCACTGTTAACTTCTCCTTCAGAAAATGCTGCTATCACCGTTAACAACAGAAAGGAAGAAGACAGCCAAAGCATTTTGGGGGCCAAAAATCCCCTTTTGTCAGGGCTTAAACAATGCAGCAACAAGGTGTCCATTGGACTCAATACAAAGGCGCCCTGATATACTTCTCTGACAGAAGAAAGAATTGATTGGACATTTTGTCTCCCTTTTTTGCTGAGTGATAGTTATTAATGATACCTAAAGACTGCATAATATGTCATTTTTTATATTTTGTTCATAGATCCACTTTAAATAATTATTTTTTATTGCAAATTCATTATTTATTCTACACTTTCATTTCAGAGTAAATTTGGCCATTTAATACATTTGGGCATTCAACTGTTTAATTCAATAGTAAAATAGAAAAAAAAAGAGAAGGAGGTTATTCTAAAATGCTTGTAAATAAGTATATACTTTATATACTTTAAGTTTATACTTATTTCTACTGTGTATGCAACTGTTTGCCTGGAGTTCAGTTTATTGATTCCATTGTCTTTCGGTGTTTATCCTGTATTATTGGATTGCTGCATTAACCACTTCGGCCCTCGACGGATTTCCCCCTTTATCATGCCCCCCCTTAAGTTGCTCTTTAAGGTTAAAGAATACATGAACTCAAAAAGTTAAGATTTACTATGTTATGAGGAAAATATTAAAGTCTAAATTGCACCCGCCACTTAGATGTAATCCGCCGCGCTGGAGGAGAGGACACACCGGAGCCGCTGCCCACCTACATGGGGTAAGTGCTGGACCGACCGGCAGACAGCGAGCAAGCAGGGGGGTGGTGGTTTGCCACACCCCCCACCAAAAAAAAACACCAGCCACCACTGTTCATTCCTCAATAGGTCAGGGCTGTTATGGTGACACAAGGGGCTGTTTTGGTGGCAAAAGGGTGACCTACTCAATATTAAGCAGGTGGTCATAATGTTATGGCTGATTTGTGTACGGTGTCAAGATCGTGGCTTCAATTCTAAACCCGCTCTCTGCATCATTAAAGTCTGCCAAGCCCAAAAAAGAGACCAAGCTAGAGGGGATGCCACTGCACCACATGACCAGTCTGAGGGCATTTGGAAAAGGTAAGTATATAAAAAAAACATGGGGCAAAGAGCTTAGTTTTAACAAAAAATTGGGGAACTAGGGAGGTGTTAAATGTTTGTCTAAACCCTGCCACATGGTTCAGTTGTCTTGGGCTTCTCTCTCCCCTGGGCCCTATGGATAGGAGGGTGCAGGAATCATCTCTCTAGGTGGTTACCCTAAACATGTTGGCTTGCTGGAAGGGAAGTGACCAGTCTTATGAAAGGTATCTGGTTGAGGGAGAAGTTTACAGAAGAACCTTATCAGCTCTATTTTGTTAGAAGACTATGAACAAGATATCACTAGAATATTGACCCCCTAAGTAGCCAGAGTCCTGACTGTTGTCCAGCCAGCAAATCCTGTGAGAACAAGGTTATTTGGACCACTTCCTGGCTCTGCTCATCCTGTGGTCGTCACTCTCCTCTGGCCGGATCGAGCCGCAGCCCCATCTCCCCCGGTTTATCCTGGCTATGTAACATGTAAGTCTGTTTTCTACAAATGTTTGTTAGAAAGATGCCGGCTTGAGGAACACTACATTGTGTCTCAACAATTTGTGATGATGAACAGGCTTGCCTAGGATCAAATCATTGTGCTTAATAGCACTAACTGTGATATCAGCTAGTGCATGAAGAGTGCCTAGCCATAGAATCTGGTAAGAGTTCACTTATACTAGTGGAGCACCTGCATGCAATCACAAGGTGGACATCAGAGGATTGAGCTTGTACATAAATTGATTTAAAGGACTATTAGGGTGGGTTTTCCTCACGAGCACCCTCTATTCTGTTTGGACTGTTTTTTATATACACCAATTATTTATGATTTTACTGTACAGCGCCGCGTATGTAATGTCATAAGCCATTGCTATTCTATTGTTGTATCTTTATTCTTAAGTGGCAGCTGAAACATTAGATTATGCACATTTGAAAGTGGCACGGACTTGGGTTGTTGAATATAGGAGGATTGAGTAAACATCACCCAAAAATTTATATTAGCAACATGCTTGCATAGCTTTTATAACGACCCTCTTGACCTCTTGGTTCCTCAAGCTATAGATAAGGGGATTGAGCATTGGGGTGACTACTGAATAGATCACAGATGCCACCTTGTCTTGCTTCTCATGAACCCGAGTGTCTGGTCGTAGGTATATGAAGAATACAGTAATAAAGAAGATGGAGACACACGTAAGGTGTGACGAGCATGTGCTGAAGGCTTTCCGTCGTCCTTCTGCAGACTTCATTCGTAATATTGAGGAAACAATGAGAGTGTAGGAGACCAGGACTGCTATCAAGGAATACAGTCCCAAAGTACTTACGAAGAACAATGTTAAAGCCTCACAAAAGAGAGTGTCAGAGCAAGACAATTTTAGCAATGGGGGGATCTCACAGTAGAAATGGTCTATCACATTAGACTTACAGTACTGAAGACTAAACACACAGCTGGTCTGTGCTACAGATTGCAATAAACCAACAGAGAAGCACAAGAGGACCATAGAAAAACATTTATCCTTTGTCATTACTGAGACATAGTGAAGAGGGTGGCAGATTGCTACGTATCGATCATATGACATGCTTGAGAGAAGCAGTACTTCAATACTTGCCATTGCAGCATAAAAGTAAATCTGGAGGACACAACCAATCAATGGAACTGACTTTTTGAGCGAAATGAGATCAGCCAACATTTTAGGTGTTATAGTTGAGGAGTAGACAAGGTCCACCAAGGAGAGGTTGCTTAGAAAGTAGTACATTGGAGTGTGAAGATTGGAGAAGGCATAGACAAGGCCCATCATTCCAACATTGCCTATTAGTGTCACCATGTATATAAACAGGAACAATATGAATAGGAATGGGGCAAATCTCTTGTTATCTGTTAGTCCAGTCAACTCAAACATGGTTACTTGCGTTCTATTGCTGCCCATTGAATTATTTTTCTGTTACAGGCAGTCCCCAGGTTACAAACAAGATAGGTTCTATAGGTTTGTTTTTAAGTTGGAACCGGTATTTTTTTTAACTGCAGCCAAAAAAATAATTTTTACGTTAACACCCATGTAACATTTGTTTTTCTGTCTGTACCCCTGTTCAGAAGATTTCACCTCACTTTCTGTCCCTGGGACAATTGTATTTTGAAAATTTCGGGTTGTCGTGGAAACAAGGGTTGATGATAAATCTTCAGTGGAGACACATTTTTCCCATGATAACTCATACAGCAGTGAATTTCCCTTCCAAGTGGTAGATTTCCTCTCACTTCCTGTTGTCTCCCTCCGTTTGAGTTGTATATATTTCAGATGTATGTAATTCGGGGACTGCCTGTATAGGTAAATAATATATTAGGGCTACAAATGTCAAATGTCAAAAAAGAATCTACATTATACGTTATGTAATAAAATACTACTTCAAAACTTCTAAATGGGTGCCATCAAAAGAATGTGTACAGTACCACACCACATCTAGAAAATGACCACCTACCAATGCTCAATAATGGCTAATTAGGGTTTTTTAGGTGCTTATTTTAGTTATACTGAATGTTAAAGTCTCTGAATTCCCAAGTCTGTTTATATCTGCCTGTCCATAGGGTTGCATGGAGCTTCAGATCCACCTGAAAAATAGATAGGCAAACTTGATAGGAAATCCAGAGTAAAAGGGCCCTTAGAGAGCTCGATGAGAAGACACCTTTGTATTTCAAATAAAAAAAAAAATCCATGATGCGGTGGAGAGACAACTTAGAGCCCAGCATAGAGTTGCATTAATTTTTTGTAATGCACTATTCATTTGGTAAAGATCAGGAAATAGTTAAACCCCCACCACTACTGTATATTGCCCAGTCACTTGTTTGAGGGTTCATCCGCAAATCCTCGTCTCCTTCTGGTGCTGGCTCCTTCTTTTTGAAAAAGAAGAGTGGTGAACTGGGACCTGGTATCGATTATAGGGGTCTCAATTGCATCACGATTAAGAGTGCTTATCCAATTCCATCGCTTACAGAATTATTTGACCGCCTAAAGGGAGCATCGGTTTTCATGAAGCTCGATTTGAGAGGGGCATACAATCTTGTGAGGATCAAGGAGGGTGACAAATGGAAGACTGCGTTTAATACTAGGACCGGACATTACGAATACCTTGTAATACCATTTGGTCTCTACAACGCTCCTACTGTTTTTTCAGGAATTCATCAACGATGTCCTCTGAGATATGTTGAAGCAATGTGTGGTGGTTTATCTCAATGACATTCTCATATATTCAAAATCCTTAGAAAGCCACCACACAGATGTTTGCCATATACTACAGAGGCTGAGAGATAATAACCTGTACTGTAAGTTGGAAAAGTGCAAGTTCCATCGTGAACAGGATAGCTTTCTGAGTTATGTCATTTCTACTGCCAGTTTTTCAATGGACCCTGAGAAACTATCTGCAGTTCTACAGTGGCCTTGACCCATAGGTCTCCATCTGTTACAACATTTTCTTGGCTTTGAATTCAGCTGGTGGTGTACTGCTAGCAGATTGGCTGCAAGTACTTGTGGCACCCATTGCTAGACCTTCATTTCCCTCAGAGCAGGTTTTAGAGAGGACTGGAGGTATAGAAGGGGTTGAGATCTCAGATGAGGTGTAAGGAGAAGTATGCCTTGTTTTCTGATGTAAGTTTTTTCAGGTGCTGTTGCCAATGGACTGCATGGCAGGCCGTCATATGTCTTGTCAAAACAGTGGTGCCCAAGTGGCTGGAGTTCTGGCCATGCTTGATCCGCTTTAGACATAGATTGCAAATAGCAATGGTGTGATCTACTGCACATGTTGAAAAAAGCCCACGCCAATGAACTTTTGGAAGTCAGCGGGAAGTCAGTAGCACCCTGCAACTGTGGAGCTCTGTGGTGTGATGCATTAGGGTGGCTACCCTTAAGCTGGCCCTGGAGGAAATCCTGCCTTGTTGGAGTTGTGCCTCTTTCTCCTCACTTTCCTCATATCTTCACTCAGGCACCCAAGTACAGTCCATGTCCTCATCATCCCCTCCCTCTTCGTTACTGGAGCTAACATGGCAGTATGCTGCAGCTGGGGGAACATAACTGCTAGTTTCTTGTCCTTCTGGGGCACCCCTGTCTCTAAGCTCACGTTACTCCCTTCCTCAACCTCGGAGCCAACATCGGAGCCTTCAAATTGCTTTGCATCCTCCATTAGTATGTAACTGACACAATAGTCTAATAATTCTGGTGACTCCTCCGTGCATGATGGTGGGGCTACGGAAGGAGTAGCTATAGACAAGGATCCGGAGGAATAGGCTACTTTGGCAGCTGCATTGGAAGGCAAACTAGTATGAGCCTGGGTGACAGATGATGAGGAGGATGAGGACGGCTTAGTTATCCACTTCACCAACCCTTCTACATGTTGTGGCTTAAAGGCCAACAGCTGAAAAAAAGGACAAGCGTGACCCGCATGCAGACAATGCACCATGTCCGCCACCACCACTTTTCACTGTAGACACAGAGGCTGTTTGCCCTCTTTTAGTGGCCTGTGGGCATCTGCCTTTGTGTCCTTCCTGACCTGATGGGGATTTTTTTCTAACACCACACTACACTGTATTATATACCGTACACCCCTGAATGCACTGGATATATAGTGTACACTCAATGCACTGTGTAAATATATATATATATATATATATATATATATACAGTATCTCACAAGAGTGAATACACTTCACACATTTTTGTAAATATTTTATTCTATCGTTTCATGTGACAACACTGAAGAAATGACACTTTGCTACAATGTAAAGTGGTGAGTGTACAGCTTGTATAACAGTGTACATTTTCTGTCCCCTCAAAATAACTCAACACACAGCCATTAATGTCTAAACCGCTGGCAACAAAAGTGATCCTCCTCATCCATATACTAAACTGTATACATTTTAATACAGCACATGAAGTGTACTATATATAGTACACCCCCGAATGCACTGGATATATAGTGTACAAGCAATACACTGTGTATATATATATATATATATATATATATATATATATATAATACAGGCCAAAAGTTTGGACACACCTTCTCATTCAAAGAGTTTTCTTTATTTTCATGACTATGAAAATTGTAGATTCACACTGAAGGCATCAAAACTATGAATTAACACATGTGGAATTATCTACATAACAAGAAAGTGTGAAACAACTGAAAATATGTCATATTCTAGGTTCTAGCCACCTTTTGCTTTGATTACTGCTTTGCACACTCTTGGCATTCTCTTGATGAGCTTCAAGAGGTAGTCACCTGAAATGGTCTTCCAACAGTCTTGAAAGAGTTCCCAGAGATGCTTAGAACTTGTTGGCCCTTTTGCCTTCACTCTGCGGTCCAGCTCACCCCAAACCATCTCGATTCAGGTCCGGTGACTGTGGAGGCCAGGTCATCTGGCGCAGTACCCCATCACTCTCCCTCTTGGTCAAATAGCCCTTGCACAGCCTGGAGGTGTATTTGGGGTCATTGTCCTGTTGAAAAATAAATGATGGTCCAACTAAACGCAAACCGGATGGAATAGCATGCCACTGCAAGATGCTGTGGTAGCCATGCTGGTTCAGTATGCCTTCAATTTTGAATAAATCCCCAACATTTATAAGGCAAGAAATCACACTTATTAAACCTGACAAGGCACACCTGTGAAGTGAAAACCATTTCAGGTGACTACCTCTTGAAGCTCATCAAGAGAATGCCAAGAGTGTGCAAAGCAATAATCAAAGCAAAAGGTGGCTACTTTGAAGAACCTAGAATATGACATACAGTATTTTCAGTTGTTTCACACTTTTTTGTTATGTAGATAATTCCACATGTGTTAATTCATAGTTTTGATGCCTTCAGTGTGAATCTACAATTTTCATAGTCATGAAAATAAAGAAAACTCTTTGAATGAGAAGGTGTGTCCAAACTTTTGGTCTGTACTGTATACATGTATATTTATATATATATACACTAGAAAGGTACATATATATTCTTACACTGCCTGAACTGACTCAATACACTATACACTGAATGAGCTGTATATGGTTCACACTGAATGCAG
Organism: Glandirana rugosa; assembly: GCA_018402905.1. Taxonomy (NCBI): domain Eukaryota; kingdom Metazoa; phylum Chordata; class Amphibia; order Anura; family Ranidae; genus Glandirana; species Glandirana rugosa. Next base: position 201,023 of record BLSH010101287.1, on the reverse strand, counting down.
TGTAATATATATATATATATATACAGTATATATATATTGTTACACTGCCTGTATATAGTCTACACTGCCTGCACTAACTGTATACAAATTGCACTAAACTGCCTGCAATAGCTAAACTATTTCTCTCATAGCTTTACACAAACCACATAGAGCCGCTATACAAGCGGCTTTATATAGTGTGGGCATGGAGTGAAACACCTGCTCCATGACTGCCCAAAGGCACCCTGCCTTTGGGCAATCATGGCTCTCACAGTAGAGCGTGCTGTGATTGGCCAAAGCATGCAGGTCATGTGCATGCTTTGGCCAATCAGCAGGCGGCATTTCCCAGCGATTTGTATACCTTATGGGGCGCTAAAATTTCCCATGAACGTCCCATAAGGTTCGGGATTCGCTGAACAGACGAACCCCCGATGTTCGAGCCAAACTAGTAGCCAGTATGTGTCCCTTTTGTGCACAGTTGGGAATTCATATTTCTCTGATTTCTAGTTTCTTGATCAATGGCTTGTCTGACTATCCGCTTTGGCTTCCGATCCCTGGCTTATATTTTGACCATGTTTACGGATCTGTACCTTTTTTACCGTTACATTAAAAGGGGTGATTTTTACTGCATTTTCTGTCTCAGTCTAATTCTTGGTTTCTGATAATAATAATAAAAACATCTGACTTGGATTTTGACCTTTCAACACTCCTTCCAAAATAAAATAAAAATAAGTTTTGGCTTTAGCTGTACTTTAACTGTAGATATATGGTGGCACGGTGGCTCTCCTGCTCAGGATCACTTACCCAGTGCGCGATCCTGCATGGGGCATGCTGCACACCTCCATCAGCCCACTCCTGCTGTGATTAGACACAGTGGGAGCTGATCGGTGGATACATAGACTCATCGGCACCCGCCCATGCTTTGGTACACAGGCAGAACACCATTCTGCCTATGTAAAAAAGGCAGATCACCGTTCTGCCATTACAGAAGAGAAGACATGGATCCTGTGTCTCTGCTAAGCAGGGGCACCGATCAATGCCTTCTCCTAGTACAAGCACCTCCCCCGCAGTAGTAAAGCACTGATCAGGCACACATTTAACCTTTTGATCGCCCCTGGTGTTAACGTCTTCCTAGCCAGTGTCTTTTATAAAGTGACAGTACATATTTTTAGAACTGGTCACTGTATTGGTGTCACTGGTCCCCAAAAAGTGTCAAAAGTGTCAGTTAGTGTCCCGACTGTCTGCCATAATATCACAGTCATGACTCCCGATATAAGTCCCTGATCACCGCCTTTACTAGTAAAAAATAATGAATAAAAATATCTCATAGTTTGTAAACTCTGTATCTTTTGTGCAAGCCAATCGTTATACTGTACGCTTATTGGGATTTTTTTTACCAAAAATATGTAGCAGAATACATATAGGCCTAAACTGATGAAGAAATTTGCTTTGTGATATTTTTTATTGGATATGTTTTATAGCAGAAAGTAAAAATAATGTAAAATTTCAAATACTTACCTTAATTTTCCTTTCCTGATAGACACCATGGCAGCATACGTGGGTTAACCCCGCCTCCGCTCTTCCCCTATAGGAGTCCTCTCCCATAAATTTTTGCTCCAAGCCAGCGGCTGTGTTCCATAACTAGCCTACTCCAGACATTTAGTAGAGAACTCCTGCTGTCATGGAGTCTATCAGGAAAGGAAAATTACGGTAAGTATTTGATAGGAGATTTTCAGTTTTCCTGACAGACTCCATGGCAGCATACGTATGGGAAATAGCTCGCCGTACACACCCGAGTGGGCAAAATGTTGAGCAAAGAAAGTTTAACACCATTAACTGACAGTACTTGTAAACCAAAATTAACTGAAGATAGGGCAGCTGGTTCAACATAGTAATGGGACATAAACATGTTAATAGAAGATCTTGGAGCCACCTTGCAAATTACTTCGGGAGGTACATGAAGCTGGCCAAAATGTAGACCCACTCCTGATCGGGTGAGCAGATACTACCTCCTAAGGACCTTGGCTCTGTGAGCCTGTTGGATGACCTAGGCAATCTGTGTTTGATGTGATGTAAGTAAAGACAGCACAAGCCATTACTTTACAGAAGCCATGTTCATTGAATAATAACCAGTAGGAACAGGAAACACCACACAGGAAATAAGTACAACAGAGATGCACCATAGAATTACATTTAAAGAAACATAGCATCCATAACAATCCGTGCCACAATTGCCCTAGATGAGGCACGTTCCTCTGTCCTTACTGACAAAAGAATGAGCAGACGTTCTGAAGCCTGAAGGAAGCTGTAGCTTGTAGCTATGACTTTAAAATATCTGAGGGATTACTAAAATTGAAGGAAGGTACTGCTGGAAGTCAAATCAGGATTCCCTGTTTACTAGACATGCGATTTAACCAACTAAGCGCCCTCTCCCACGCAAGTTATGGTTGGCAGAACAATTTCTTGGCTCACACGAAGACTGATACACCCTTGGGAATTGAGTCAAGCATAGGTAACAGCACTGCTCGACTGGAAAGAATGTAAGAAGGTTCTCCATGACCAGTAAACCAATCTCTGAGGCTTTTTATGCCATGTGATAGCCGGGAAAAGACAAACTTGACAGAGGCCTCTAACAGAGACAGCCCTAGAACACTCCACTCCAATTCCCAAGAGGGAGTTGAGAACAAAAGGGAGACTCCATTGGAAACCTCTACTTACTCCGAGCTCTGAGCCTAGCTGCATTCTTGAAGAATTGCTGGACAGGAAGATGCCTAGACTGTGAAGGCCGATAAAGCTGACACTTGAACTCTGATGGAGCTGACAGATAGATCCAGAACTAAATCCAACTGGAGAAAGCCTAGAATATTTAGAACTGCTAGATCACTACATGATCTGTCAGCAGCAGACATGTATTGAACAACTTTGACCAGATTCTCCCATCAACTTTGTCTGTGTTCATACTTCTAGTATTCAAGAGAGCGGAGATGACTCTGGAAAACCAGCAAAGGACCTCCAATCTCGAGAACCAGACCATCAGACGCAACCGTGCTGGACATGGATGTAGAATTGTACTCAGTGACAGGAGGCCTGACCTGAGAAGAAGGTGCACTGGATTCCAGAAGCTGAACTGTGCTAGCAAGGGGAACCATGACCTAATTGGCCAATAAAGCATCACTGCCACTAACACCACAACCTCTGTTCAGAGTCTTCATAGAAAACCAGTGGTTGACCAGGACTGGAAGAAATGCATAGGTCCTACTGCATTTCCAATGATCAATCAGGGCATCTGCACCTGAAAACCTCCACATGTAGAGACCATTCGTTGTGGACTCTGGAAAGAAAATCCATTAGAACATTTTGGACTCTTCAAACATATGCTGCTGAGCTGTAGGCTCGATTTTTCTGAGCCCAAGACATTTGCTCGATGTAATAGAGAACAGGCTGTGAGTTCCCAGGCTGTCTTTTATTGTAGAAGACTGCCGTAGTGTTGACTAACCTAAGAGCACTGACCCTCCCTTCATTATATGGAAAAAAGCCTGAAATCTGCTTCTTGGCTCCTACTGCTGGAGAAACCCCTTCCAGAAAGGCCACCTTCTCCAGCTTCCACTTGATCCTCAGATCCATAGACACCATAACGCCAATCATTTTAGACACTAAAAGGCACGCAGGTGGGAATAAGACAGGGCCAGGAGTATTCAGATCCAGAACATCGAGATCCAGAGCCAAGTCAATGATCCCCAAGATTATATTGAACTGAGCCTCGAGGCCCACAAGAGACTGAGTGGCTCCAGGTGCCTCCTTCACATATTCAGCAGTCAGCATAGAAAAGACCTGAGCTCTGGGTTCCAGCAGTTGTCCTATGTCAGTACTGTAGGACAAGGACATCCACGTAACTAGGCAGGTGTATGCTTCATATTTTGATAAAGACTATAACAACCCATAAGACCCTGTAGCACACAGGGTGATGTTGAAAAACCGAATGGCTGGAGCTGGAGATGGTCTTGACCTACAGTGAACCAAAGGAACTTGTGGAAGTCTTCTACAATGGGTAAGCATCTTAAGTCTATTGGAAACAAGCCAGTGCCCTGGCTGGACCCCTATGAATCAGGGACAATGTTTTCATGTTGAACTTCTTCTATGTTGAAAATTGTCTCAGGTGTGCAAGGTCTAAAAACTGGCCTCCGCAAGCTTTTCCTCTTCATGACCATAAGGGGAGCAAGCACCTGCCCTGAAATCTCTCGCAATCAGAGACTGGCACAGCAGCACTTTGCAATACCAGTGACTTACATAAAGCATGAGTATATGCTTTCTTTACCTCAGCATGAGGCAAAATCCATGGTAATGACTCAGAGAAGATTGAGGACTTCTGATGAAATATGCCTGTCCCAAAAAGACCACTTTTACATCCCAATAGTCTGAGGCCCAACTCAGTAGCTTCTTGGATCCCTGAGTTCAAGCTTTAGCATACTTCTGAGGGGATATCTGGTCTTCTCACCAGCTTTTGCTAAAATCCCGACCTGGACTGTAAAAACATGCAACCCTCACACGCTCTGAACCTTATTCTCTAGACTGTCCCCTTCTGGCTTAGCCAGTGCTGGTCCTGGGGTAGGATCACAACTTGCCTACTGTGACCAGGGTTACGGTGTTATCCAGCTTGCCAAAAGAGCTCTCTAAAAAAAGAATGCTACACTACGCCTATTAGAGGCGGGATCAGAAAGCCCAGGCCCCAGCCATAGCACTCACTTTGTTGTAACTGACAACATCATAATCCTTATTATGGAGACCGACACCAGCTTCTGAACTACAGTGTTTCTGAAAAAGCTCCTGAATAGAGTTGAGCGAACACCTGGAAGTTCGGGTTCTGCTGGTCCGTCCGAACTTCGGGACAAAGTCCGGGTCCGGGTCCGGACGGAACCCGAACGATCGCACGTTCGACCACAGCCAGAGGTATTATTCCTAATACTACAACAGTCAATGTTGTTTCACTCACGATACCGACCCCGGACCCGAAAGACTAGGGCGGAGATTATCCGCATCACATCGTAAGAAAAAAATCTCTCGAGAAAACCGTTCGACCTATTGTGGCATTGGGACCAGTGTCATCCGTTCAACACTAGGATGGGGTCCTGGTCGTGACCGATTCGGTCTTCCCCTGTCAGATCTCTTATTCCAAGTCTCGCACACTCCCAACGTACAAAAATGTCAGGTCCAGCCCTAAAATCGTTTTCGACCACTCTTCTGGTCTATAGGGGAGTCTTCATACGATTTCG
>BLSH010101287.1:165885-182549 GCA_018402905.1 Glandirana rugosa | reverse complement strand
ACTGGCCCTTAGTCTGGATTTGTGGGCTTTTGTTCTTATCTCAGGAAGGTCCCACAAAAAGCAGGACAGTTAAGAAGTATTTTTGATTGATTTGTATTAGAAGGGGGGAGGATTTGTACTGGGAAGGGGGATTTAGGTGGGAGGATTTATGAGAGAACTGGTGCAACGGACTGGTGCTGGCATGGGGGATTGGGGGTGAAAGAGGATTTGTGCTGGGAGGGGATTTGGGGGTGTTGTATTTGTGCTGGGACGAGGACTTGTGTTGGGAGAGGGTATTTAGGGGGTGGAAGATTTGTGCTGGGAAGAGGATTTGGGGGAGAGAATTTGTGCTATAAATTCGGAAAAGATTTACACTGGGTGGAAGATCTGTGCTAGAAGAGGGATTGAGTTTGGGGGGATTTTTTGCTGGAAAAAAGAAATTTAGGGGGATTTGTTGTGCTGGGAAGGAGGGTTGGGGGAAAGAGGTTTTGTGTTGGGGGGATTTGGAGAGGGGGGATTAGGTGAGAGCTACGTGCAATGCAGGTCACTTCCTCCCTCATGTGTCCCTCATTCTGAAGTTCAAAAGTTGAAAGGAATGCAGGTGGCAGGGGGGGGGGGGGGGCACCAAAATGCACATTTGCCTGTGTAGACCTGCACTGGCCCTGTTCCTAGTTCAGAGTAAGCTTCTGGGCAAATTTAGTTAGCTCTGCTACTTCTTCTGTCTACCATAGACTTCTAGAAGTATAGTAGGAGGGAGAACAGGATGGGATAGCCTGAAAATGCATGGGGAGGTGTGCCCAGAAGGTGGAGGGAAAGCACTTAATATTCTGAGGCCTGGCAGCCAGAGGCAAGAGTTTCAGGGTCTAGTTTTCTGGAGGTGACCCCTGTGCAGGGGCCAGAGAGGGGCAGAGAGAGAGAAAGACAGAGTAGCCTATAGAAGAAACAGAAACAAAATAATACTCAAGGGACTTTATGAGACACATTGAGGATGGTAAAAAGCTTACATTTTGTTGAAAATAGACATATTAAAAGTTGAATATAAAATCCTTAATAAGCTCCCTTAGCCTTTGCGGCACAGCTGTTTCCCGTCTTGCCATTGCTTTGCTGCTTCCTTGGTTGGTCCGGTGCTTCCCTTAAGTCCCGACCAGGATGGTGTGGACCAGTTGGTATCTCCGTGTCACATGCTAAGTGTATGGACCAGAATTTTGTTGGCTCTTCTTTACTTTTTTGGACTTGTAAGAATCATGTTTTTTTTTTTTTTATTCTTTTTTTTCTTCATGAATGACCTGGTTTCTCCATAGATATCTATGAGTTCTTACATCTCCTGAAGAAATGAGCGTTGTCTCATGAAACACGTTGAGATTTATACAAGAGCTCGTCCATTATGAACCACTCATGATGTTGAACATGTACGCAATTATTCACATTTATATGCACGCTTGTGCCATGTTTATTAAGCATTTTATATTCAGATTTAGAATCTATTAATATGTATTTTTTCAATAAAATATAAGCTTTTTACTGTCCTCATTGTGTATTATAATTTCCCATGGGCATTATTTTGTTTCTTTTTCACTGTATCTCGTATGTAACTCACATTATGCCCACACACACGAGCCCCCCATTTTGATTAGAGCCTATAGAAAACACTGAGGTCCCAGCCACGCTTAGAGGGCTATTGAAGAAAGCCTGGATTAGAGACTGAGCAGAACCTGGAGTGAATAGGTGGGAGGAGTGAGTACTTGATCCTGCTATACAGAGCAGAAGTGGCTGGGGGGTAGTTGATCTCACAGGCAAGTGCAGTGCAGCTATGAGTTATGCAAGACAGTCAAGAATGTATAATACCGCTAATATGTGCTCAGTACAACCAGGATATGTACAAGTCAGCCAAGAGAATTCAGTGCCACCTGAGGTTGTGCAATACAGCCTGCATTTTTGTACAGAGCAGCCAAATGCCTAGCAGTCCTCAATTTCTAAAGTTCTACATTTCGTAGCATCCCATGCTCCCCCTCTCTATCCAAGTTCCTGTTTCCAATAGAACCCCAAGACTGATTCTTGAGCCAAAGGAAGAATGCAAAAAATGTTGTGTGCTTGGCTCTGCATGCTCTGTGTGGGGGAAATAGGTACAAATAATCAGCGGCTCATGTAGGGGTTGCGCTACAGAGGTCTAGAGCATTGAAGTTTGCATCCACAGAAGCCTGGGCAGGGTCAAAGAATGATAAACTGAAGGCCAAGGACAACAGATTTCCTTGGAGTAGAGATATTAAAATGTTGTAGTTCAGAGCTTGAGAACTGGGGGCAAAGCTGAAAGTACAAATTGGAGTTTTTAAAGTTTGAAAAGGTTACCACTGAAAGTAATGGAATCTTTGGCTCCTGTTCAAAGACTTCAGATTTCACTGAAGTGGCAACAGGAGCTGAGTGCTGAGAGGTCTAAATTGAGAGTGCTTGGATCTAGTGGGTCAGCTTACAGAGTTCAACAGCAAATAACTGGGACTGAATATAATCCATCTCCATGGTGGGGGATTGTGATAATATAAGGTTTAACAGTTTGCATCCTGTTCTGCGAAAACAGTGAGATGAATGTGCAGTTTCACCTATAGCTGCCACCTTTTGCTTAAAGTGGTTCTAAAGCCTTAAGGTTTTTCACCTTAAAGTGGAAGTAAACCCTCCTATCGTTTTCAGCCAAGGAATCTGCCATCTTGGCCTCTGTTTGATATTCAACTGCCATGATACTGCACATGTAATTAGATATGACACCAGCCATTGGATGGTTTGGTTGAGCGCACATCCAATGAGACAGTTACATTCCCGGCATGAGAGCAGTGGCTCTAGCCGCTGTCTTCCACCTCCCTGGGCAGATTGATATTAATGGCAACCAAATGCTGTGCCGAGTGAGCGAGCAAGCACGGGGGGGGGGTGTCAGGGGGGTTTGAACTGCCCGCTCCATTTGTCAAAGAGGAGGATCCTGGAACGCCAGTGGGGGACCTCAGAAGAAGAGGATCTAAGCTGCTCTGTACAAAAACAATGCAGACAGCAGGCAAGTATAACATGTTTGTCATTTTGATTTAAAAAGAAATGAAGCTTTCATTTCACTTTAAGGCTGGCATGTTGACTGGTGCTTGGATACCCCCAGGACTTAAGGCACAGAGCTATATTTGCAGTTCCAGGAATCTCCCTAGTGACCCTCAGAGAGAGTTTGCATACGGTGTCAGATGGCTTCACAATGTAGACATGTTCAAGGCAGGTACTGTATGTAGGAGTCAGGGCGATTGATAGGGGGGTACCACCGGTCCTCCTGTAGGGGGTCCCGGGCACACAGGGTGGCCTGGACAACAGGGTGATCAGTGCAGCGAGATGGGAGGACAATTACAGAACAATGCAATATATCTGTGTCTCTGCCTCTGGCAGCTGAAAGTTGATTTCTCCCCCCCCCCTCCTTGCCGTCGGCTTTCAGCTGCTGGAGGGAGAGACCAGCTGCTGCAGGCACACAGGCAGATGCAGAGTGGGGGAAGGGGCTGGGAAAAATGTGTCATTTACTAGCCCCTTTCTTTTCTAAATTGAGCTAAATTGACTCAGTGAGCGATCGGTACAGTAAAGGAATAGAAGAATCTGTGTCCTCAATTCTTTTCTCTCTCAAAGATGAGATATTAGGGGCTTAGACCCTTGAAATTGCATCCAACCCCCCCTTCAACGGCATTGTAAAAAAAAAAGGTAAAAACATAATTTAATAAAATGTAACCAATTGTAAAAAAAAAACATTTTTATACATTGGAAAAAATTATTTTTAAAAATTGTAATTTTTGTAATTCAGGAGGGGGCCCTGTGAGGTAAGCTTTACAGGGCCCCGTGATGTCTAATGCGACCCTGGCAGGAGTGACCAGGACTAGTGGCTGGCAGGGCCACATGAGGATTTTAAACATAGGAGATATATCATAAAAACTTTTAGGATGCATCCCTCATGTCCATGTCCAATCCTCCTGCCACCACTCCCTCCCACAGCCAGATAGCCAGTAATTGGTTTGCATTACACGCCAGATACAGCTGTCCAAATGCAGCCCCTGCTGTGTAAAATGACACTTGCATATAGTCTGCAAGTGTCCATGAGTAAATATAATGAAACAATATATTGTTTCACTGTATTTAGAAAGATCCAAGCAAACAGGGCACATGAATGTGTTAAAAAGCACATATTTTTAATGAGAAAAGGAACCATATGAGATACATTTTTAAATACAATGTATTTCTATTTAACCTGTTATTAACCATTAGTTATCTCTTATCAGCCCTAATTAACCTAAATTATTTTTTGTTTATTTATTTCTTTTTACAATTAATATTTCCCTTTCTTTTATCCAAATGCAAAATTTAAAAAAATGCCCGGGCGCATGCGCGGAGGCTGAAGATGGCGGACGCACCTTAGACCCGCTTCACTTCACCGCTCCTTCTCACCGCTCCCTAACAGCTACTAAAGCCTCCAAGATGCCTGGGAGCACGGCTAAGCAGCTCAGCATCACCTGGAGATCCGTATGGGAAAAATCGGGCAACAAAAGGAGTGCTACAAACCCGTTTTCGCACTGCGGCCTACACCTATGGAGAAATACATCACACGGCCTCGAATAGCACCGCACCCCGGACCCTCGGCATGACCAGTGCGGCTGACCAGATGGAGGAGGTAAATCATTCCAACACCAGCCAAGCCACTACACCAGCATACCTGACTGCTGATATTCTAGATGCAAAGCTGCACACCCTGCTACAAAACATCACCCACACTATAACCAGCGAGGTGGGGAAACTAGCCCAGGAACTAAGGGGGGAGCTGGCACGGGTGGAGGAGAGGACAGACCACACAGAGAACAAGGTGGATGAGCTGGTACAATACGTTCAAGTATTGGAGGAAGACAACCATGCTTTTAAACAGCAGGTCACTTCACTCCAAGCACAAAAGAAGGATTTAGAGAACAGGTAAAGAAGGCAAAACCTCTGCATCAGAGGTGTCCCAGAGACAGTAGGAGATGCGCAGATAGGGGAATATCTTCTGGGGCTCTTTGTCACCCTAGCTCCCACTATACCCGACATAGACTGGCGCATGGACCGGGCTCACGGTTCCCTGGCCCCTAAACCACCAGCAGGAGCCAGACCCAGAGATATCGTGGGGAAACTCCACTACTACGAAAGTAAAGAAACTCTCATGAACTCTATCTGCAATAAATCCACCATCACATATAAGGGGGAGAAATTGCAAATCTACAGCGACCTCTCCCCAATTACATTGGCAAGGTGGCGTTCTCTTTGTCCCATCACCCTCCACCTACAGCAGCACCGCGTTATTTACTGCTGGGGCTTTCCCTTTAAGCTGACCGTGACCAAAGACGGTGCACAATACCATCTCCGCGACCTAGCAGGAGAAGCCTTTTTGTCACGGCTGGGACTCCCTCGGCTACCTGAGGAAGCCTTGATGGAGCCTATACCAAACCCGAGACCCACAACCACTCCAAGCAAGCTGTGGACACCAGTAAGAGCCAGGACAAAATAACAGATGTCCACACCTCAGCGCACCCCAAGGTCCCGGTAATTTGTTGACACTTGAATAATTACTTCTCCTGTCGACCGGCTAATCGTGAAGGGATCTCCGGATTCTTTTTGCCCATATTTGCTGACATCCTAAGTAGGATACCCTTGTTTCCCCATATGGCTCAACATCAGTGACAATGCCGTGAATATACTCTTTGAGTATGGAAACTTCGAGAACGGTTAGCAGTAGCGACTGTCCGCTTCTCGACCTCCACATGCCATCCTACTTTGTCTATGGCTTACACCATGGACTCCTGGGCTTGTTCAGGATTGTTATTAATGCACAAATTATTTCAATTTTTTTCCTCTTTATTGGACTTGGAGGCCTAACCTAGACATTGGTGTCTCCAATGGTAGAGCTCTGAAAATGTAACAAAACCCTGTTCAAAATGCAGGGATTTCCTTCTGGCACACCTATGTTCAGTTACAGTTAAACTACATTCAAATGTTACCAACCTGCTTTAATTCAATGCTCATGATAATCTGTGCAAATTGTCTATACGAGTTTATTCATGTATTGTTAAGGGGTTAAATTTTGTGCGTAAAAGGTGGCTGGCTCTGAGGGCATTCCGCCAATCTCAAGCTGACGTGATTCTAATTCAGGAGACACATTTTAAAAGAGGGGGCTCCCTTAACTTCGCTCTTAAACATTACCCTACAGCATACATGGCCCCTGACCCTGCAGGAAAAGCAGGGGTGGCAATATTGATTAAGCAAAATGCTAACCTTCAGGTGCAAACATCCACAATAGACAAACTAGGCCATTATATTGCCCTCAATTTCATGTACAATAAGACCCCTGTGACAATTATAAACACCTACAACCCGAATACAGGCCAAATAGGCTTTCTTCGTAATTGTATATCCCCCTTCTAGAATCGTCATATCCACTTATTGTGGTTGGCAGAGATTTTAATCTGACTATATCACCGGACAGAGACAGGAAATCACTTCAGAGCCACCAGCCTTCTAAACAAACGATTAGGCAGTCTGCATCCTTTTGCCAGTGGGTTAGAGAATATAACCTGTTGGATTCCTGAAGATTAAGGCATCCCACAGGTAGACAATATTCTTTTTTTTCATGTGTACATCACACTTTTTCACGGTTTGATTACTTCTTTGTACCTAGCCTACTCGGACAGATGATGATAGACTTCGACATTGCCACCAATACATGGTCTGATCACTGATCTATTATCATAGATTTTCTCATAAGCAATTCTACTCCCCGTATGGGCCATTGGCAATTGAATGACAATCTCCTCTGGTGAGTAAATGTTAAAGTGTCTATATCAAAATCACTTAAAGAATTCTTTAAGATTAATGAGGGTTCGGTCTCCCAGACCTCTACGTTATGGAAGGCTCATAAGGCCTTCATCAGGGGCCAATTTATAGAAATAGGTTCCGGTTTCAAGAGAGACACAGCCCTACAAAAAAAAAACCTTCTCCAACGATTATCACAGGCTGAGGATAAGCTTATAAACCGCCAGTCGGTGGGCAATTTGAGAACGGTGGTGCTGCTCAGGGACCAACTTAAATCATTAGACACTGAAGACATGCCAAAAGTCTGAAGTGGAAGAAACAGAAGTTTTACCAATATGCTAACAAACCACATAGAATGTTGGTAAACAGGCTGCGGACAAAAATCCTAGGAACCATATGGGACTCCCATGTCCCGGGCATAGAGACAACTTTTGGTAAATTTTACAGTAAACTCTATAACTGCCTGTCACCTGACCAGCATCCATTGTTTAATAAATCAAAGTTTGATGAATTCTCCTCAGATATCCACTTGCCTAAATTAAACCCCGCAGATAGACAGACACTGAATGCATCTTTCACTTTCGACGAGCTGGAGAGAGCAGTTAAGACCCTCCCTAACCACAAATCGCCGGGACCCAACGGCTATACATATACATACTTTAAACAACTTCTACCACAATTAGCCCCCACTCTTTTGGTCCTCTACGCTTCCTTAATTAAAGGCGAAACTCCACATCCGTATTTACAGCATTCTTACATCACCGTGATACTGAAAGAAGGGAGAAACTCAGCAGCCTTGCTGAATTCTGACTACAAGATATTCACTAAAATACTGGCCAATCACCTAGCCACTCTCCTGCCAAATTTAATACACAACGACCAACTGGGCTTTGTCCTCACCAGACAAGCAGGTGATAACACCAGAAGGACAGTAAATCTTGTAGATATCACTAAGGGCAAACAAACCCCAGCCCTTCTCCTGAGCCTAGATGCTCAAAGGGCCTTTGATAGGCTGGGGTGGTCATACATGCTGGAGATTCTAAGCCACATAAGTATAAAAGGCCCTTTTTTTAAGACAATAACAGCACTATACTCGTCGCCCACTGCCCAAGGGAAACTTCATTATTCTATGTCTGTCCCCTTTCAAATGTATAATGGCATGAGGCAGGGGTGCCCCTTATCCCCCCTCCATTTTGTGCTATGCTTGGAACCCTTGGCAGTGGCCATTAGACTTCATAAGATGACATCTTATTGACTCTTACGGAACCTCACACCACGCTACCAGTTTTACACAATATCTTGCGCACCTTTAGTGACCTTTCAGGTTATAAAATTAATACAACAAAGACATAAGCCCTACCACTCTACATCCCCTTAGCTCAATTGACCAGGCTCCAGGATAATTACCACTGATGCACCCTCGCTATTACATACTTGGGGACCTACATTACCTCACAATACTCCCAGCTGTACTTGGCCAACTCCTCCCCCCCCCCCCGTTTAAAAATATTAGATCCCTTATCTACCAATGGACCACTCTGGACATCTCATTTACAGGTAGAATTAATGTCCTAAAAATGGCAATCTTGCCAAAATTATTATACCTATTTGAGACCCTACCGATAGCGATACCAAGGACTCATGTAAAGGGCCTACAGAGCCCTTTTTTTTTTGTTTCATTTGGCATAACAAGAAACCCAGAATAGGGCGCTCAGTCCTTCTGGCTCCCAGAGAGCGGGGAGGATTGGGAGTGCCAGATGTAACAAATTACTACTTAGCTATGCATCTTAGACAAACCCTATCCTGGACGGTTATGCTCCCAAGGAATAGATGGACGGAAATTGAATCTAATTATATATACCTGGCCCACATATCCTCTCTACTATGTAGCACATACATACCTTCCACACTCTCGACATCCAACACCCTGCTGAATTCAATGCTCTTCACTAGGAAAATATGTCATGAATGCAATAAAGCGAATGTACTGGCCCCAACATGTTCATATCTGACTAATATCCTATACAACCCCGCTATCCCCGACAGCCTGTCTCATACTCAAATGATGCCCTGGGCCCAAATGGGTATATTTAAGCTAAGACATCTCATAAACCCAACCACCCATAAACTGTGGACCTTTGAACACTTAAGGAATCAACATGACACCCTACCATCTAAAACTTTTTATACATACCTTCAGTTTAGACACTTTTTTTCAAACCTTAAGACCTTCCTTAACATTAGACCAGCCCACAGACTTAGAACACATCTCCATGCTAGAACCTGGTCAGGCTCACTTAATCTCCACACCATACAGACTCCTCTTGACTAATGCTCTCTTAGAGGAGCATGCGCACACCTATATGAAAAAATGGGAGATGGCTTTAAATAGACCCATTCCTCTAAATATGTGGCGACTGATCTGGGAGAACGTGGCAAAAACATCTAGATGTGTAGTATATAAAGAAAATATTTATAAAATAATGATGTTTTTCTTCGTCCCCCGGCGCTGGCCTCTCCCCGACGGAACTTTGCGCAGAGGGTTTCTCACATATTCAGCTACCTTGTCATAACACAGATCCACAGCATACATACCAAATGTCAACTCAGACACAACAGCCTGATCCTTCAATTGCCCGAAAGCTTTCTATGTTGTTCTTATGTATACCAGACATAGCCATTGTTTCCTACTTCATGTCTATTTCATTGTTGTAATTGCAACTCTTTTCTCTCTTTCTTGAAAACTTAATAAACTTCTTTTGAAACAAAATAATGATGTTTTGGTATAAAACCCCAACATCCTTATATGTCATAAATGAGGCCATACCAGACACATGCTGGAGATGAAGAACAGGGCAACTCGGTCCACATTTTTTGGGAGTGCCCCCAGATACGCAAGTAGTGGGGTATGGTCTGGGAGGTGAGGAGCCGAGTCTTAGAGATAGATTTGCCCTTAGACCTGCTACACTTTCTCTTAGGCCTTCCAATTAAAGACGTCTCCATGTTAACTGCGGCTAGACGCCTAATGCCTAGATATTGGAAGTCGGCGGTAGTGCCTACACAAAATCAGCTTATATCTAGCATAACTGAAACACGAGCTATGGAATATCTGACAGCTTTAAATGAGGACTCCTTAACACAATTTAATAAGCACTGGGAAATGTGGGATCGCTCTGAATATGGTTTTCAGTTTACGCATGCCCCTGTAATGACCCCAACTTTGGAGACATCATAAGATTCCAGTCTCAAGCCTAACTCACACTTTGGAAATGCAGGTTGAACTGTTTGTTTTTTTTTTTCGTGTTGCTATATCTGCTTTTGTTTATGTTGCTGTTTTAGTTTTTATCTCGATTTCTGCTCCACCCCTCATCGGCGCAGCCCATTATACTCCGATCTCTCTCAACTGGACTGAAGGTTGCTACATATAACATGGAAATATTGGCATGGAGAGAGTGTCTAAATAGCCATGATATTAAGCCCCAATGGCTATAAATCACAAACACCACCAACAGAACTGAAACGGTTGCAGGTTTGCGCTGGTGGACATGGATTCACTAAATGGTACCAGTATACTCTGACCCACCATAACATGCACACTAACATCATTATAATGTATAATTTGTATCTGCTGTACCTTGATAATAATAATAATAAAAATTTGAATACAAAAAAAATGTCCTTTTTCGATTTCAAATAGCTTTACCATGCTTTGTACAGTACCAGAAACAGCATTATAGTGTAATTTTAACTGGAGCAAATCAGAATTTTATTTACAGTAAAATTACCTTTTAAAAAAAATATCATTGGTCAATATAGAAAAACAACGTATCAACTTATGGTTTCGAACACATTAAAAGAAAGTCTAATTTGTTCCCCACCTCCAAAAATGTAAAAAGTAAGTATTATTTTGCTATATTAAGTTATGACAAATTTAACGCTAAATAAACAGGTCTATGGTGTAAATGTATAAATTTCTCCAGTTCATAAGAGGCATAAAGGTAGGATCTGAAATGGTCAATAACTGAATTGCTCATATTTGGTCTTATGCTGAGTCTTTTTTTGGCCAAAGGTAAAAGTTGAAATATGAGCACTTAGACATTCTTAAAAAAATTCATCTCACACAAATGAACAAATTGGGCAATTCACTCAATGACTGGAGAGTGAAGGGGTGGTTAGTCCATGTGCTGGGACAAAACACAACAGTGATTATTTTCCCTCTTTACCAGATGAGTAGATAGGTCACAAAAGATTCACATAATTCCCGTTCCCAGTGAATCTGCCCATTCCATTATGAATTCCAATCTGGACCGTTCATCTCATTCAACCGTGCTACCATTATTTTAGTGTAAATTTCCTAACACAACATGGAGACTTAAATCTGGCCATTTTTTTGGTCAGCTAGATAGCTAATAACAAAAAAAAAAAAAAAAACAAGCGAGCCGGATGAAGGGATCCTCCCCACTTTTCTATTGTAGTCTGACTGCTAGGCCTCTCTACAGTCATAATAAACTGATTAGTGCCGCAGTCAATTAGCTGCATGCCCTGATCGAATTAAAATTTTCCAACATTCCTGCATAAGAGAAGCCGCTCATTAGATTAACTTCTCTTGAGTGGGAGGGGCCATAGATCGATCAAAATTAATCTGGTCCTTGCTGAATCGGCCAGTTTTTGATCCATCTATGGCCCCCTTATGGTGCCAATAATAATACAGTAAAGTCAGAAACAGAGTTGAGCGAACCCGAACTGTAAAGTTTGGGTTCGTACCGAACTTTGGGGTGTCCGTGACCCGGACCCGAACCCGGACATTTGAAAAAAAGTTTGGGTTCGAGTTCCGGGTTCGGGTATTTGATCACGCATGTTGAATAGCTGCAGGGCAGCCAATCAACAAGCGTTTCACTGGTTTTCCCTAGAAGCCATCACAGCCATGCCTACTAATGGCATGGCTGTGATTGGCCAGTGCATCATGTGACCCAGCCTCTATATGAGGCTGGAGTCACAGTGCTGCATGTCACATGCTCTCTGGGTAGTGTAGGGAGAGGATGCTGCCGGTGCTGTGAGGGACAGATTGCAGATAGATAGATAGATAGATAGGTAGGGATTACTACTACTACTTTTAGGGACAGATTGCAGATCTCATCCTGCATTACAGAAAGATCTGACTGGACTAGGTAGAGTCTACTGCTTAGAGGGACAGATTATTGTTCTAAAATCATCTCCTAGTTCTATAGGGTCAGGTTCCTGCTGTTGCTGTAAGGGACAGATTATTGTTCTAAAAGCATTTTGCAGCCCTCTAGCACGTTCCAGGACTCTTTTACAGTCATTTTTATGCCGGGGTAAAGTTCGGGTCAAGTTCGGTACTTTTTTCGGAAGTTCGGCCGAACCCACCGAACCCGAACATCCACGGGTTCACTCAACCCTAATCAGAAGCAATGTATACTAAAAAATGGCAAATGAATAAAATTCTTGTTTATTACCATAACAAACATAAACATAAACATAACATAAAATCTAGCTAATAAAAAGTATTGTACAACATCTTAACCTCATTTGTACATATAATATCCTGGTTATTACAGTACTGTGCAAACGTTTTAGGCAGATGTAAAGAAATGCTGTAAAGTAAAATTGCTTTCAAAAATGCATATATTATTTGTTTATTTTTATCAATTTACAAAGTGCAAAGTGAGTGAACAGAAGAAAAATCTAAATCAAACCAATATTTGGTGTGACTACCTTTTGGCGACAAACCAGCATCAATTCTTCTAGGTAGACTTGCACACAGTTTTTGAAGGAACTCAGCAGGTAGGTTATTCCAAACACTTTGGAGAACTAACCACCAATCTTCTGTGGGTGTTGGCTGCCTGAAATCCTTCTGTCTCTTTATGTAATCCCAAACAGACTCCATGATGGTGAGATCAGGGCTCTGTGGGGGTCAAATAATCTCTTCCAGGACTCCTTGTTCTTCTTCATGTTGAAGATAGTTCTTAATGACATTGGCTGTATGTTTGGCATCTTTGTCCTGCTGCAGAACAAATTTGAGGCCAATCACACATCTCCCTGATGGTATGGGGTGACAGTGTCCATTATTGAAGTGGTTAAGGGGCACTGTTGCGTTGATTGAACCTCGAAATTCTTTCCCATCTGTTCATTGAAACCCCACATCCATTTATGCCACAATGGAACTCTCACACAAACACACGCTTATACATGCTGATGCAAAGATTTAGCCATCTATTCAGTAAAATGTTTGTGATGAGAAGAACCGAAACACAGCCTTCACATATGCATGAATGATATACATTCTTCTTAAAGATAAAGATGTGAATGAGATTAAACCCAGAATTCTAGATCTACAAGGCAAGTTGGGCAACCTCTTGGCAACTATGCTGCACCACAGGCTCTAGAAGGACATTACCTTTTGTTTTAGGTATGGTGATCTACTAAAGAAGGAAACGGTTGAATGCAAGTCTGATTGCTCTGGTTCAAGAATTCAAGGGATGTCTATAGAAGGTTTAAAGTTAAGCATGTCAACGATATTTTGCAGTTGTAAAATTACCCTTCTCACCTTTTGGTTCCTCATGTCTTGGTTCTTGTAAGTAATAGAGTTCAGCATAGGCACCACTACTGAATAGGAGATTGATATCCCCTTGTCCTGTTTTTCAGAGTATGGGTACACAAAAAATATGGTCAGAAATCACATGGAGGAACTTATAAGCTGTGAAGAATATGTGTTAAAGGCTTTCAGTATGCCTTCCCTAGGCTTCACCCATAGAATGGAAGAAATATTTAAAGTATATGAGACTAACATTGCTACCATAAAGCACAGCTGATGGAATGTCTACAATGTTTTATACACGTCAGCAACCTTTTTTTATTGCTTGTAAAATTAGCCTTTTTACCTCTTTGTTCCTCAGGCTGTAAATAATAGGGTTCAACATTGGCGTTACTACTGAATAAAAAATAGAAGCCACCTTATCCTGTTTGCTGAGGACTCTGGTGTCAGAACGTAAATAAATAAAGAAGATTGTCAGGAAATACATAGAGGAACATATGAGATGGGAGGAGCATGTGTTAAAGGCTTTCAGCCTGACCTGTACGGATTTCATCTGTAGGATGGACAAAATGATGAGAGTGTATGAGACCAGCATTGCTACACAAGAACATATGCCTAAGGAACTTACAAAGAAAAATGTTACAACATCACACCGATGTGTCCTGGAGCAGGACAACTTAAGTACTGGAGGTATCTCACAGTAGAAATGCTCTATGAAGTTAGACCCACAATACTCGAGACTGAACAAACAACTGGTTTGTGCTGCTGACTGTAAAATACCAACAGCAAAAGACAGGAGGACCAGTCCAGTGCATTTAGGTTTGGTCATTATTGAGGAGTAGCGGAGAGGATGGCAGATAGCTGCATATCGGTCATATGACATGCTTGACAGAAGTACGACTTCAACACCTGCCAGAGCAGCATAGAAGTAAACCTGAAAGGCACAACCAATAAATGAAATTGACTTCTTTAATGAAACAAGGTCAGCCAAAATTTTAGGAGTTATGGTAGAGGAGTACAAGAGGTCCACCAAAGAGAGGTAATTCAGGAAATAGTACATTGGAGTATGAAGACTGGAAAACCATTGGATAATAGCCATCATGCCAACATTACCCAATATGGTGACCACATATACAACCAAAAAGAATAAAAAAAGGAATGGAATGAGGTTTTCGTCATTAGTTAGTCCAGCCAATTCGAACATGGTCAGTCGTGTCTTGTTCATGGTGGTCTTATGATCCTTGATGTCCTTCTCTACAGTGAAAATGTAGAAACCATAAAAAGTAGATTTAAATATATAATTCACATAAATCATGGGTCGAGTGCATTAAAAAGATAGTAACAATTATTTTTGAAATAACTCTAATCTATCCGAACATACAGATCAACCACTTGCATGGGCTATTATGAGCTGGTGTTTATTTTATATTCAGTATATGAAGACATCTATAAATATTTGATACAGTAATGGGAGATAACTATTAAAAATGATTTGCCTATTTAGGGCAAAGTGACAGAATCTCTTGAAAGCTAATCCTTACCACCCTCTTTTACTTACTTGCCTCTACCACCAATCCATTGCTATTTCGAAGCCCTTGGGAAATACCTGGTGCTTTCAACTGCATAGGGGAGCATGCAACCTCTCCTCTTTCCTCCCAGGATACACTGCTCAAGTCTGAGTGACAAATTACAAGGTCCAAACATGTCATACACAGAAAATATGCAACATGTGAAGAGAAGTTCTTACTTCATAATGAAATGATAACTAAATGAGTTAAACTTGAAGTACTGGGGGGAAAATGTTTAAGCAAAGCTGCAGATGGGGACCAGTGTTTTTTATAAGAAGTCCGCCGAGGAGGGTGTTATGGCAGAAAAAGGATATATATACAGTATATATATTGTGGCATTGGGGAGAATAAACTCAAGCAGTAGGTGCTTTTACAGTGAGTTGCACCAGTCCAAAACTGTATTTTAGGCCATGGCAGCCCACTTTTATTAAATGAACGGAACATGCATATGCACATTGGTTGCCCACACAGGGGTTTCCTCCACATACAATCCAAACAATGAAAAGGCAGAGCCGCCTGGTTTGCTTGTTGGCAACACTGCTGCTCCACTTACCAGTCCCTTTGACTGTGTTGTCCAGCACTCCTGTATCACTTTGGTTCTCTTAGCCTTCAGTCGATGAGTCCTGCTTCACAGCCCACTTCTGGTCTATGGATTGGATTTTTTTCTGATACCCTGATACGAGCTGACCTGACTCCAGGAACTGAGGCCTTCTGTCTCTTAGCTTCTAGCTGGGTTTATCTGACCCCTGGGTGAGACCTTCTTGCTCCCACACCGGGAGCGGTCTCCAACTAGGATCTCTGAGCTATCCTCAGACTTGAGTATATAATGGCCCTGCACACCTGTATACTCAGACAGGTTGAAGGTATCTGCTAAAACCCAGACACAGGATTGAAGTTCCGATCCAGAACTACAGAATCTGGGGAAAGCCAAGTACACAGTTTTCTCTGCTCAGAAACAATAGTCTGGAACTTTACATTAACCCGAAATGCAAATCCTGTGTCATATTTTCCTATATT
This sequence comes from Glandirana rugosa, assembly GCA_018402905.1. NCBI lineage: Eukaryota > Metazoa > Chordata > Amphibia > Anura > Ranidae > Glandirana > Glandirana rugosa. Next base: position 166,595 of record BLSH010101287.1, on the reverse strand, counting down.
CTCACAGAGACAGGGCCTCTGGCAGTCACTATACCATATGGCCATAGGCATGGATTGATGACTGCATTAATTTTTTTCCATTGAAATGTATTGTTAATGCTACAGAATTTTAGGCAATTGTGCACCTCCAACCTTGAGGTAACAGTATGGTGAGGTACTTTTCAGTTCTAGCATTATTGTACAAATTGAACTTTGCACATTCCTCCTGCCTCCGCTGAATGTCTGATTCTCCTCCTCTCCCTCCTGCAGGCATTCAGTGGCTGGAGGAGGAATATGCAAAGATCAATTCCTCTATATGCCGCTGCCCCTGCCACTCCTTCTATCCAACTTCTTTTGTTGCCGTTGTTTTCTTCAACCTATCTTCCTCACCGTCCCCGTCGCCGTATATCTCCTTAACTAGAAACGTATAAGGAGGAGGTCGGTGACTTACGGACGTCCTCCCTCTCCTCCTCTTAGTCTGTAAGTCGCCTCCGTCCTCCTTACACGTTTCAAGTTAAACATGTTATTACGATCTTGACTTTTCATGGAGTGGTATGACAATGGAGTTCCAACCTCCACGTGTTAACGGATTTTAAGACATCGTAATTGTTATGTAAAGTTACCTTTTTTTAATTACGTCAGTAGTTAGGTACGGATACCGGTATACCATATCACTGACGGTCTCCGGGACAGAGACACTCTTATATCCTTTTATACTGTGTCCTAAACGT
>BLSH010101287.1:148405-159274 GCA_018402905.1 Glandirana rugosa | reverse complement strand
CTGAAACAGGCTTTTCCCACACACTTTGAAGATGATTTTAGAACACTAATATGGCTCTATGCGGCTGAAAAAGGCTTTTCCCACACACTTTGAAGATGATTTTAGAACACTAATATGGCTCTATGCGACTGAAACAGGCTTTTCCCACACACTTTGAAGATGATTTTAGAACACTAATATGGTTCTCTGCGGCTGAAACAGGCTTTTCCCACACACTTTGAAGATGATTTTAGAACACTAATATGGCTCTATGCAGCTGAAACAGGCTTTTCCCACACACTTTGAAGATGATTTTAGAACACTAATATGGCTCTATGCGGCTGAAACAGGCTTTTCCCACACACTTTGAAGATGATTTTAGAACACTAATATGGCTCTATGGGGCTGAAACAGGCTTTTCCCACACACTTTGAAGATGATTTTAGAACACTAATATGGCTCTATGCGGCTGAAAAAGGCTTTTCCCACACACTTTGAAGATGATTTTAGATCACTAATATGGCTCTATGCGGCTGAAACAGGCTTTCCCCACACACTTTGAAGATGATTTTAGAAGAATAATCTTTCCCTTAAAGCAAGAGCTGGAGGCTTTCCCTGTACAACTTGAAGATGATTTTAGAATCTAAAATCATCTCCTAGTTCTATAGGGAGAGGTTCCTGCTGTTGCTTAAAGGGACAGATTATTGTTTCTTGCACAAAATTAAAAAGTGCATCTACATTGCTGGTTTAAAAAAATAAAAAAAAATCCAAAAAATAAAAAAAACAGTGTTGGCTACCTCCTCCTCCTCCTCCACCGCCACTTTCACCGCCTCCTCAACCTCCAACTCCACATCCACCTCCATTTTTGATTTTTTTATGTGATTTTAGCTTAAAAATGATTTTAAGTTATTTCCCTATCCCCATTTCTTTGTAGGGCACTTGTCCGACCCTTACCCCCATTTTCCTTCCTTTTGCAGACCTCTAGGACTTTCCAGGACTTTGTTACAGCCATTTTTGTGCCTAAAAGTTTGGGTCCCCATTGATATCAATGGGGTTCGGGGTCCGGGTCAAAGTTTGGGTCAAGTCCGGACCCGAACCTGGACTTTGTCCCGAAGTTCGGCCGAACCTGCAGAACCCGAACTTCCAGAGGTTTGATCAACTCTAATCATGAGCAGTTCCTTTCCTTCTCCATACACTTCTCTTCCCATCACTCTGGTACAAGTTGATCTTGGTCTCATCTGTCCATAGGATGTTGTTCTAGAACTGTGAAGGCTTTTTTAGATGTTGTTTGGCAAACTCTAAAAAAGCCTTCATGTTTTTGAGGCTCACCAATGGTTTACATCTTGTGGTAAACCCTATGTATTCACTCTGGTGAAGTCTTCTCTTGATTGTTGACTTTGACACACATACACCTACCTCCTGGAGAGTGTTCTTGATCTGGCCAACTGTTGTGAAGGGTGTTTTCTTCACCAGGGAAAGAATTCTTCAGTCATCCACCACAGTTGTTTTCCGTGGTCTTCCAGGTCTTTTGGTGTTGCTGAGCTCACCGGTGCGTTCTTTCTTTTTAAGGATGTTCCAAACAGTTGATTTGGCCACACCTAATGTTTTTGCTATCTCTCTGATGGGTTTGGTTTGTTTTTTTCACCCTAACGATGGCTTGCTTCACTGATAGTGACAGCTCTTTGGATCTCATATTGAGAGTTGACAGCAACAGATTCCAAATGCAAATAGCACACTTGAAATGAACTCTGAACCTTTTATCTGCTCCTTGTAAATGGGATAATACCCTCAAATTAAAGCTGAAAGTCTGCAGTTAAAGCACATCTTGTTTGTTTCATTTCAAATCCATTGTGGTGGTGTATAGAGCCAAAAAGATTAGAATTGTGTCAATGTCCCAATATTTATGGACCTGACTATATATATATATAAATATATATATATATATATATATATATAAAAATCCAGAGAGGGATGATTGCACTTCAGTATTTATTTAGAGGTCCATCAGGACTATTTTAGAATGCATTTACAAGTCATACTTGCATAAACTCATACTTGCATAACAGAAGTCATCATTTACATAGCAAGCTTTCGGGCAAAGTCCTGAACGCCGTTCTTCAGGCTAGGATGTCATCTTGAGAGTTGACAGCAACAGATTTCAAATGCAAATAGCACACTTGAAATTAACTTTGGACCTTTTATCTGCTCCTTGTAAATGGGATAATGAGGGAATAACACACACCTGGCTATGGAACAGCTGAGCAGCTAATTGTCCCATTACTTTTGGTCCCTTAAAAGTGGGAGGCACATATACAAACTGTTGTAATTCCTACACCGTTCACCTGATTTGGATGTAAATATCCTCAAATTAAAGCTGAAAGTTTGCAGTTAAAGCACATCTTGTTTGTTTCATTTCAAATCCATTGTGGAGGTGTATAGAGCCAAAAAGATTAGAATTGTGTCGATGTCCCAATATTTATGGACCTGACTGTGTGTATATATATATATAAAAATCCAGAGAGGGATCGTTGCACTTCAATATTTATTTAGAAGTCCATCAGGACTATTTTAGAATGCCAGGTGTGTGTTATTCCCTCATTATCCCATTTACAAGGAGCAGATAAAAGGTCCAAAGTTAATTTCAAGTGTGCTATTTGCATTTGGAATCCGTTGCTGTCAACTCTCAAGATGACATCCTAGCCTGAAGAACAGCGTTCAGGACTTTGCCCGAAAGCTTGCTATCTAAATGATGACTTCTGTTATGCAAGTATGAATTTATGCAAGTATGACTTGTAAATGCATTCTAAAATAGTCCTGATGGACTTCTAAATAAATATTGAAGTGCAACGATCCCTCTCTGGATTTTTTCTATTTATGGTCAGTGGGATGACCTGATCATTTGTGCACTGTTTCTGTCTGTTGTGCTGTTCACCACACCTGTTTGGTATATATATATATATATATATATATACAGTTGTGCTCATAAGTTTACATACCCCAGTTGTTAATACCATGTATTGCCCCCTCTGACATCAATGACAGCTTGAAATCTTTTGTGGTATTTCTGGGTGAGGCTCTTTATCTTCTCAAATGGTAAAGCTGCCCATTCCAATTGGCAAAAAGCCTCCAGTTCCTGGAAATTCTTGGGCTGTCTTGCAGGAACGGCACGTTTGAGATCTCCCAAACTCAAGCCACTTGAGTGGCTCAATGATATTGAGGTCAGGAGACTGAGATGGCCACTCCAGAACCTTGACTTTATTCTGCTGTAGCTAATGACAGGTCGACTTGGCCTTGTGTTTTGGATCATTATCATGTTGGAGTGTTCAAGTACGTCACATGCGCAGCTTCCTGGCTGATGAATGCAAATGTTCCTCCAGTATTTTTTGATAACATACTGCATTCATCTTGCCATAAAGTTTGACTAACTTTATTGTACCTTTGTAGCTCACACATCCCCAAAACTTCAGTGATCCACCCCCATCTTTCACAGGCCTTGTTGACTCCTCTAAATGTAAGGTTTATGGTTGAGGCCAAAAAGCTTAATTTTGGTCTCATCACTCCTAATGAATTTGTGCCAAAAGGTTTGAGGCTTGTCTCTGTGCTGTTTGGCGTATTGTAAGTGGGATACTTTGTGGCATTTGCATAGTAATGGCTTTCTTCTGGTGACTCGACCATGCAGCCCATCTTTTTTCAAGTGCCTCCTTATTGTGCATCTTGAAACAGCCACACCACATGTTTTCAGAGAGTCCTGAAGTTATTTCTGGGTTTTTCTTTACATCCCGAACAATTTTTCTGGCAGTTATGCCTGAATTTCTAGTTGGTCTACCTGACCGTGGTTTGGTTTCAACAGAACCCCTCATTTTCCACTTCTTGATTAGAGTTTGAACACTGCTGAATGGCATTCTCAATTCCTTGGATATCTTTTTATATCCCTTTCCTGTTTTATACAGTTCAACTACCTTTTCCCACAGATCCTTTGATAATTCTTTTGCTTTCCCCATGACTCAGAATCCAGAAACGTCAGTGCAACACTGGATGGAAGATGCAAGGGTCTGTCAGGAGTCCAGAAACTCATGGACCTTTTATACACACACACTAATTACAAGCAAACAGATCACAGGTGAGGATGGTTACCTTCAATAGCCATTCAAACCATTTGTGTCAACTTGTGTGCATGTTATTAGGCCAAAATCATGAGGGTATGTAAACTTTTGATCAAGGTCATTTGGGTAGTTTATGTTGTCATTATGATGTAAAAAGAGTAAACACAGTTGATTGCTAATAAACGGCTTCAGCCAAACACTAACCATGAGTGAAAGAAAAGTTTTTGTGTTCTCATTCATATTCTCTGAAAAATGGCCAAGAAATCACAAATTTTGCCAGAGTATGTAAACGTATGAGCACAACTGTATGTATATATATATATATATATATAGTCTCTCACAAAAGTGAGTACACATTTTTGTAAATATTTTATTATATCTTTTCATGTGACAACACTGAAGAAATGACACTTTGCTACAATGTATAGTGAGTGTAAAGCTTGTATAACAGTGTAAATTTGCTGTCCCCTCAAAATAACTCAACATTAATGTCTAAACCGCTGGCAACAAAAGTGAGTACACCCCTAAGTGAAAATGTCCAAATTGGACCCAATTAGCCATTTTCCTACCCCTGTGCCATGTGACTCGTTAGTGTTACAAGGTCTCAGGTGTGAATGGGGAGCAGGTGTGTTAAATTTGGTGTTATCACTAGAAGTTCAACATGGCACCTCATGATAAAGAACTCTCTAAGGATCTGAAAAAAGAATTGTAGCTCTACACAAAGATGGCCTAAGCTATAAGAAGATTGCCTAGACCCTGAAACTGAGCTGCAGCATTGTGGCCAAGATCATACAGCAGTTTAACAGGACAGGTTCCACTCAGAACAGGCCTCGGCATGGTCGACCAAAGAAGTTGAGTGAACGTGCTCAGCATCATATCCAGAGGTTGTCTTTAGGAAATAGACATATGAGTGCTGCCAGCATTGCTGCAGAGGCTGAAGGGGTGGGGGGTCAGCCTGTCAGTGCTAAGACCATATGCCGCACATCAGTTCTGTTATACATGACTACTTTGCAAACTTCTGTACAATACTGTGTTTTCTGTATAGCAATCAAAATAACATGCTTTACGGGCAAACACATCAATATCTCACCAGGACTTGCCCTACTAAACCTAGACCTAGATATCCTACCCCCAAACATCAGATACTCAACCCTACAATTCCTTCTAGCAGCCAGACTCACAATTGCCAGACACTGGAAAGATCCAAACCCACCAAATCTCCTAGAAGCTATAGAAATAACAAACACCCACCATACTTATGAACTACTATTAGCAGCGGTAAATGGGAAAAAACACAAAACCTCAAGAAATTGGGAACCATGGAAAGCCAGGACATAAAACTAAGAGGAGTAAGCCGAGTAAAGGTAGGATAAACTTCTCTTTCTTGGCGCGACCCCTCCCTCAAGACACAGTATGCTCCCACACGGGGTGTCTGGGGTGAGGGGTCAAACTTCATATACCTCGGCAAGCTCCAATACAGATCAGATCAAAAGACAACATACCAATAGGGGTGCCCACAGAAATCGAACTCAGCTAGCGCCAAAATAAACTAATGGTACCATCCTACCGCGTTGGAATCACCTGATACCTTGTTATTCTTCACTGGTCATTGTATCCTATGCTGTTACCTTTACCTCTATTCACTACATTAAGCTGTTAAAAATGTACTTCACCTGAGCCGGGGTATGCCCAGAGGCTCTGTTTTGTCACTTCTTCTCTTACAAAACCAATAAACATTATTGTAATAAAAAAAATAAAAAAAAAAAAATAAAAAAAAAAACATGCTTTACTTTATTGTTCATACATTTTCTGTATTAATTTAAATCAATAAAAACCTATTGAACAAAAAAAAAATAACTCAACACAGCCATTAATATCTAAACCGCTGGCAACAAAAGTGAGTACACCCCTAAGTGAAAATGTCCAAATTGGGTCCAAAGTGTCAATATTTTGTGTGGCCACCATTATTTTCCACCACTGCCTTAACCCTCTTGGGCATGGAGTTCACCAGAGCTTCACAGGTTGCCACTGGAGTCCTCTTCCACTCCTCCATGATGACATCACGGGGCTGGTGGATGTTAGAGACCTTGCTCTCCTTCACCTTCCATTTGAGGATGCCCCACAGATGCTCAATAGGGTTTAGATCTGGAGACATACATGGCCAGTTCATTACCTTTACCCTCAGCTTCTTTAGCAAGGCAGTGGTCATCTTGGAGGTGTGTTTGGGGTCGTTGTCATGTTGGAATACTGCCCTGCAGCTCAGTCTCTGAAGGGAGGGGATCATGTATGTATTCAATATGTCACAGTACATGTTGGCATTCATGGTTCCCTCAATGAACTGTAGCTCCCCAATGCCGGCAGCACTCATGCAGTCCCATATCATGACACTCCCACCACCATGCTTGACTTTAGGCAAGACACACTTGTCTTTGTACTCCTCACCTAGTTGCCTCCACACATGCTTGATGCCATCTGAACCACATAAGTTTATCTCAGTCTCATCAGACCACAGGACATGGTTCCAGTAATCCATGTCCTCAGTCTGCTTGTCTTCAGCAAACTGTATGCAGGCTTTCTTGTGCATCATATTTAGAAGAGGCTTCCTTCTGGAATGAAAGCCATGAAGACCAATTTGATGCAGTGTGCAGCATATGGTCTGAGCAATGACAGGCTGACCCCCCACCCCTTCAACCTCTGCAGCAATGCTGGCTACACTCATACATCTATCAAAGAAAACCTCTGGATATGATGGTGAGCACATGCACTAAACTTCTTTGGTCGACCATGGCAAGGCCTGTTCTGAGTGGAACCTGTCCTGTTAAACTGCTGTATAGTCTTGGCCACCATGCTGCAGCTCAGGTTCAGGGTCTTGACAATCTTCTTATAGCCTAGGCCATCTTTATGTAGAGCAACAATTCTTTTTTCAGATCCTCAGAGAGTTCTTTGCCACGAGGTGCCATCTTGAACTTCCAGTGACCAGTATGAGAGAGTGAGAGCAATAACACCAAATTTAACACACCTGCTCCCCATTCACACCTGAGACCTTGTAACACAAACAAGTCACATGAGGGAAAACGGCTAATTGGGCCCAATTTGGAAGCGTACTAATTTTGGTTGCCAGAGGTTTAGACATTAATGGCTGTACACTCACTACTTTACATTGTAGCAAAGAGTAATTTCTTCAAGGTTGTCACATGAAAATATATAATAAAATATTCACAAAAACTATAGAGGGGTCACTTCCCGTTCCGGTGCCTCATGTGTGAGGAGTAAGGGCGAGCAGCTCCGTACCATCCCAGCGACAATTAGCTTATAAATACGGGCATCAGACCCCCAAATCGCCCTAAACAGCCCCGGACGCTCTCCCGCTCAGATGGAGAAGTACCTTACCAGCTCCGGGGCCGATTCGCCTACTCCAGCCCACCCGATGGCCACCGCGACGGACACAGAACCTCAAGTAGTGGAGAGGCAGGCCCCAGAGCCCCAGGACACCTCCAGCAAGATGACTGCACCGAAATCGCACATGCAGTCTCAGCCCTGCTTCTCCCAAACATCACCCAGGCAGTAGACTCGGCGGTACAGACTGGCATGGCGCAGATCCGCAGAGAACTAGGTGAGCAATCACACAGACTGTCTGCTGTGGAAGCTAGGGTCTCAGATCTAGATGATGAGTTGTACCAAGTGAACGTTAGCCTAGAAAAATATGACAAAATACACACTGCCATAGAAGAAAAACTCGAGGATCTCGAAAATAGATCCCGGAGGAACAATCTACGGATTGTAGGCCTTCCTGAAAATTGCCCCAACAGCGCCCTCCTACATATCTGTGCCTCCCACATTCCTGAAGCCCTAGGCCTTCCAGTGCCATGCACGGCCGAGTGAGCACACAGATTAGGTGCCCCAGACACCAACCGCAAGTCTCTCAGGCCACTCATAGTTAAGTACTTAAACTACCCTGACAGACTTGCTATACTTCAGAATTTCAGGAAGTCACACAATCTTAAAATTGAAGGAGCAAATCTACTTATCTTTGCAGATTACTCTGCGGAAGTGTCAAAGAAACTCAAAGAATTTCACCCGATTTGCGCTGAACTATATAAGCAGAACATTCATTTCTCCCTAGCCTTCCCTGCTACACTCAGATTTCAAGCTCCAAATGGTGACCAGCTTACCTTCCAGTCCCCAGAGGCAGCAGAGGCCTACCTTTGCCTCAGGCTATCATGCTCTAACAATCAAACACCCTCCCAGGACCCTGCTCTCAGGTCACCGAGGAAGGAACGTAGCCCTATGAAGGACCCCCCACCAACACCTGCGATCCAACAAACCTAATGGTGAACCTAATACCATCCGCACATGATATCCAGTCATAATTTGACTACAACCATAGACCAGGGGGATGGGATCTCAGATACTTTACCAACTACTATGCTGCACTGGGCAACTTAAACCTTATTCTAACTGTTTTACTCGGTGGGCTATGCTCTATCTTTATGTAAATGGACTTAACCGGGTAGCGGTTTCGCTGGATGCTAGGTGGGGTGCACATATGGAAAAAAGCGAAGTTAGTAGTTTCTCTGTACCATGCTAACATATTAACCATGTTGTTTGTTTCCACTAGTTCTTCTCCGTACCCCCTCCTTCCTTCCCCCATGCAGGAATTTCCCTTGGTTCACCAATCCGGGGCTCAACCAAAGATTCATCCAAAATGTGAGTTTCATTACAACCCTACACCCTCCCACAGTGATAACACTACCATACCCCATACCTCAACCCAAAGACCATGCGCGCAGTCACAGGGGGATTACGCTCCCCCTCTAAATGCTCTAAAATCTTATGACACCTTAAACGCCTCCACTCAGATATTGCACTCCTACAGGAGACACGCCTAGGTGCTGAGGACTTCCACCGCCTCCAAAAATTCTGGGTAGGCAAAGTAATAGGTTCACCTGCAATAGGGAGGAAAGCTGGTATGGTCAACCTCATTCATAAGAGACTATCCTATGCCATTCTGGAGCTGGACAGCGACACCTTGGGCAGCAAGGTAACCATTCACTTAAAACTACAGACAAAAGACATCCAAATCTCTAACATATACGCTCCCAACTCACCCTCACTAACCTTTTTTCAGGAAACTACAAGGTGGATCCTGAAACAACCCACATCCCTCACCTAATAGGAGGTGACTTGAACTCAGTCCTCAGAGTAGAGGAAGATAGATCCACAAAAAATAGTCCCCCCCTGGAGGCCCACATTTCCACACCACTCCACTGGAGCAGTTTGTCTCCCGAGCAAACCTCATTGATCTATGGTGGCTGGCCCACCCCACCGACAGGGAATTTACGTTCTTCTCCCCTCCCCATGGAACGTTCACAAGAATTGACTACCTCTTTGCCACCTCAACCCTTTTACAATACATTAGAGAAACCACTATCCATGAAGTTATGATTTCAGACCACAGTCCAGTCTCAGTCCAAATAAAGGACTTCACCCCCAATAACTCACCTAAAATCTGGAGATTTCCATCATACCTAGCACAAGATACCCATCTCCAAAAGATGTTCAGCAAGGCATCGGAAGAATACACTGCACTAAACAAGGAACACATAAACCAACCAAACCTGTTTTGGGATGCCGGAAAGGCTTACCTGAGAGGGAAAATAATCTCCTATGTGAGCTATTATAAAAAGAACACTCTCAAACAGTACAACACAGCCAGCGAGCAACTGAGAAAAGAGCAAAATCATCTTATACAGAATAGAAGAATATGGCAGGAAGCAAAACAACTATTTGATACCTGGGCAGAACACCAGGAATGCATACAAATAGCCCATTAGACCTTCTTCTACACAAACAAGGTAACAAGGCAGGGAAACTCCTCTCTAGACTATGCAAAAATCAACACAAGCCCACACACATACAAACTCTTAAAGACTGTACGGGACTTCTAGTATTCTCCCCATTAGACATCAATAAAATACTCCTCCAATTCTACACATCTCTATACGCCCTTGATAACCTAGACTTCGCATCTGTAAGCACTTTCTTAAACCTGCCCGATCTCCCCCAAATATCGCAAGAGCACCTCTCCTCTCTAAATGCCCCAATTACACTAGAGGAAATTGAGAATACTATCAAAACACTAGCAAACAACAAATCTCCAGGACCTGATTGTCTCTTGGCCAAATTTTTCAAACTAACACAAAAATGTATACCCCAGACACTAGTCAAGGTTTTCAATGGAATGTGGGAGGGAGGCTCATATCTTCCTTCAGGACTAGTGTTGAGAGAACCCGGACTGTAACGTTCGGGTCCGTACCGAACTTTCGGGTGTCCGTGGCACAGACCCGGACATTTCAAAAATCGTTCAGGTTCGGTCCGGGGTTCTGCTATTTTACTCCACGTGTTGAGAAGCTGCAGGGCAGCCAATCAACAAGCGTTTCACTGGTTTGCAAGGGATGTGATTGGGTTCCTCGTACACTGACGTCGTGACACTGAGGTCGAATATTTCTCCGACCCAGTGTACTACGTGACCGGTTAATGTCGGTACGGTAATCATCCGTACCGACACTACCGAAGATTCCCGTTTGGTCACTTTGCGAACAACTAACCGACGGGACGTCGAAGAGTTGTGCACCTCATTTTATCGTCTTGGGGCCTGGCTTGGACTTGCTAAAAACTTTACAGGCCCAGACACGGTGCCTGTGGGCTTTCAAGCCATGCCTGGGCTTGCAATGTCAGGCCCAAGAGAGTTGTGATCAGGACTTCCTTCTATACTCGGAGGGAGGGT
>BLSH010101287.1:117195-148395 GCA_018402905.1 Glandirana rugosa | reverse complement strand
CAACACAGCCAGCGAGCAACTGAGAAAAGAGCAAAATCATCTTATACAGAATAGAAGAATATGGCAGGAAGCAAAACAACTATTTGATACCTGGGCAGAACACCAGGAATGCATACAAATAGCCCATTAGACCTTCTTCTACACAAACAAGGTAACAAGGCAGGGAAACTCCTCTCTAGACTATGCAAAAATCAACACAAGCCCACACACATACAAACTCTTAAAGACTGTACGGGACTTCTAGTATTCTCCCCATTAGACATCAATAAAATACTCCTCCAATTCTACACATCTCTATACGCCCTTGATAACCTAGACTTCGCATCTGTAAGCACTTTCTTAAACCTGCCCGATCTCCCCCAAATATCGCAAGAGCACCTCTCCTCTCTAAATGCCCCAATTACACTAGAGGAAATTGAGAATACTTTCAAAACACTAGCAAACAACAAATCTCCAGGACCTGATGGTCTCTTGGCCAAATTTTTCAAACTAACACAAAAATGTATACCCCAGACACTAGTCAAGGTTTTCAATGGAATGTGGGAGGGAGGCTCATATCTTCCTTCAGGACAACAAGCTTATATCAAACTAATAGCCAAAAAGGGGAAAGACCCCACAGAACCAGGGTCATATCGGCCAATATCCCTCTTAAATGTTGACTCTAAACTCCTGTCAAAGATAGTAGCCTCCCGCCTAGCATCTATTCTACCTCTTTTAATACACCTGGCGCAAGCAGGTTTCATCCAAGGCAGATCCGCCTCATCTAACCTTAGGAAAGTACTTGCAGTCCTTGAACACACTAAAGCCCACCCCACCCCACCAAAATCATAGCAATAGTCACCTTAGATGCGGAGAAGTCTTTTCACAATGTGAGTTTTCACTGGCTATCACTGGTCCTAAAAAAACTAGGCTTTTCAGGTTCTTTCCCCCATTTTATTGAGAGCTTATATAAGGCCCCCTCTGCAAGAATAGTAGCAGCAGGACATATTTCAGACCCCATCCCACAACACAAAGGCACCAGGCAGGGATGCCCCTCTATCACCCCTCCTCTTCAACCTGGCCATAGAATCCCTCTCACCGTATCTCAACTCACAACTTCCAATCCACGGAATCAAATTGGGGGACGAGGAACTCCGTGCTTTGTTATTTGCGGATGACATTTTGATATTCACAGCCAATCCCCAAAAGACCTCCCATTAATCCAAAACACTTTCAATGCCTTCAGACGCCGTTCCGGCCTGAAGATATATTTCACCAAAAGCGAAGTGCTCCCTCTCCGCAACACTCAAAAGGAAACCGGGACTTCCTCCTCTCCCTTTCCAATAGCAAATCACCACATCACTTACCTAGGGGTGAACATTGGGAAAGATCCTTCCTCTCTGTACTCTCTTAACTACCCCCCACTCATATGTAAGATAACCAGTCAACTGGAAACTTGGATGGATCTCCCCTTCTCACTTTTCGTGAGATGCCACCTCTATAAGATGGTCAGCTTTGCCAGGTTGCTTTATTCTATGCAAACAATCCCTATTCTCATTAAACACAAAGATATACAAAAAATTAATAAAGCCCTGATGGCAATCCTGTGGCATCACAAAAAAACCTAGAATAGCAATGAGCAAACTTTACCTCCCGAGGAGCGAGGGGGGGGGCGGGTCTCCCCTTCATTAGGGCATATAACCTATCCTGCATACTATGATGTGGTCTTGACTGGCTCACAGAAGAATCTATATTCACCAACTATGCTATAGAGGCAGCAATGGTCCACCCCTTTGACATATGCTCCATCCTCCATAGCAACTTAAGATCCCTCCCAGTGGAGCTCCGACACAACCTCCTGATCAGAGACACTCTCATTGCCTGGAGAGAAACAAGAAAATATCAAAATCTCCTTTCAAACATCTCTGCACACCTGATAATAAAAAGAAATCCCATGCTTGCTCCCACCACTCAATACCTAGCCTTCCAACTATGAGAACAAAAGGAACTCAGGAGATTAATCTCCCTATTTGACCCAGCAACTGGCCATGCTAAGCCATATCACGATATTGTAAAGGAATATAACATCATCAATTCCATCTTATGCAAGTCATATCTTACATTAACAAAAGCTATCCCTATCCGCAACCATATCTCAGATTTCAACCCTCAGTCCTTGACAAACTGGTGGAAAACAGAACTGTCACCATCTCACTTATCTACAGACTACTGACCCCCTTCTTCACTAATTCACTGGGACTCACTTCTTTGAAAGCCTGGGGCAGGGAAACTCAAAGAGTAAATCTCCACACCACCATCCTTAATGGATATAAAAAAAATCACAAATATCATTGTTAATGAATCCTGGAGGGAGATACAATTCAAGATCCTACGCCAAGCCTATATCCCCTATTACACTCCAGAGGACTTGCCAAAATCTAAAATTTGCCCTTGGTGCAAAGTAGATAAACCCACACTATATCACCGATTTTGGCAATGAACCAACATCACCACATACTTTGCCCAAGTGCGTTCATATATCCTGAAAGTGGCTAACCAGGCCATACCCTTGGATCCTAATATTATGATCTTTGGTGATGAAACAACCAGCTTCATCACTCCCACATCACTTCTACTTCCTCCGAGACACTGTCCACCTTGGATCCACCTTTGCCTCCTCGCCGCCCATAGAGTCATGAATCATTGGATCCAATTTCAACCTCCAAACACTGCGGAGGTAAAGAGGGAACTAAAATCACATCACTCCTGTTTAGAGAGCTTCTGGACTTATGGGGGTTGATTTACTAAATCTAGAGAGTGCAAAAACTGGTGCAGCTGTGTATGCTAGCCAATCAGCTTCTAACCTCAGCTTGTTCAATCAAGCTTTGACAATGAAACCTTGAAGCTGATTGGTTTCTGTGTGGAGCTGCACCAAATTTTGCACTTTCAAGCTTTATTAAATGAACCCCATGGTCTCACAAACAGGGCTCAAAAAGTCACTTGCAGCAAAGATGGGACCTTTTCATCTCTTCTACCTTCTCAAGACAAGACCGGGAATGACTCACATCCCCTTACTTCTTTGACATCTGGCACAACTCCAGGCATCACAGTAACCCACACCTCAATCGAGACTCTCTTACCCAAGATTCCAGAAGGAGTACATTCCTGCACCCCACACCCCCTACCCCACCCCCTTAATGTTAACTTCCATATAAGTTAATTCTCAGGCTACCTCCCAAGAGTACTCAGCATATTTAACAAATGTATAGTTCAACCTATTTAAGCTCTTGCATGTATGCTTTAGACTTCGTGTCTTCCATCATACCACAGATTATCACCTCCCCCTTCTGACTTGCTATGTTATACCAATTAAGGACGTGGACCGGGGTTCACACCTCCCCTCCCCATTATTATGGGATGGGGGAGGGGATATTGACCCACAGGTCTCCGTTTTCCTTCCGAATATCTGCTCTCAAACTCGCACGACGCCAAATTTGCGACACAAAACTGGTATGATTGAATGCATATAAAAAAACCTAAGTTCTAAGTTTTATGTTCAAAGTTAATTATCTCCTCTTATTTCATGGTTTTGTACCTACATACCTGTGGCCAACACTGGCCATCCTCGCAGCAATATCTCTCTCACCCTCCCTTGGCCCCCCTCACCATCCCTAATTCTCCTCCCACACCCTACCTATTATACTGATGTGTTAAAACTGGTTATTAATGTATTGTCTAATCTCTGCATTTGAGTCAATGCTATCATAACCACAGTTGCCTTTTTGTATTGTATACCTACGTAAAAATAAAATGAAATATGGTTTAAAAAAAAAAAATGAGAGGGGTGTACATACAATGTATGTATATATTCAGTTTTATTTATTTGTATAAAAAAAATAATTATACACTGTCTGCATAGTTATCATCTGATCTCTTCTTGGTGGGAATGAACAAAAACTTGCCGTTTTTGCTTTTCTAAAATTAGGAAAAGTTTTATTCGTTTAATTAATGCCCCAATATGATGGAAACTGTGGCCATGTAATCAACACAGTTTTTACATGAAAAATTGTTACATTTAGAACAGTCATATGTCCCTTGTTTGATCTGCTGATCACACATCTATTGCAAACAAATGGGGTGCTATTTTTTTATTTTGTGTAATACTTTTCTATATACATAGCAAAAAGTGTGTGATCAGCAGGTCAAAAAGGACAAGTAGCTATTCATCAAAAATAAATCCTTTCTTTTCCTTGAATAAATTAATTTCTTTTTTGTTTCTTCTTTATCAATTAAAAAAAATAAAAAACAATCCAAATTAATTTGAAGTGCAGACTTTTAGCTTTAATTCAAGGGGTTGCACATAAATATCAAGTACAGATTTTAGGAACTGCAATCATTTTTATACACAGCCCTTTTTCAGGGGCTCAAATGTAATAATCATAAATAAAATGTTTATTTTCAATATTTTGTTGAGAATCCTTTACTGGCAATGACTGCCTGAAGTCTGGAACCCATGGGCATAACCAAAGACTGGATTTCCTCCTTTCTGATGCTTTGCCAGGCTCTAACCGCAAGGGCTCCTAAGGTGTTCCCTCATTTGCCGTACTTCGATCAGTTTGTGTATAAGGAATGGCAACGCCCGCAGAGTTTGTTCGCCATGCCCAAGCGCTTTTCTGTGCGTTATCCATTTGAGGATACTCTGCTGCAGCAGTGGAAGTCCCCTACGGTAGACCCGCCGGTGGCATGCCTGAACAAGGCGACCACTATTCTGATGGAGCGCTCTCCATCCTTTAAGTATCTGGCCGATAGGCGGACCGAGGCGGTGTCAAAAGCCATGTTCCTGGTGGCGGGGGCGACCATGCAGCCGGCTCTGGCTTCGGCTCTGGTGGCACAGTCGCTCACAGAATGGGCGACCATTTTGCACCAGAACTTGGGGGCCCTCCAGGTTCCTGCTGATTCTGTGCAGCTGGTGGACCAGCTGGTGCAGGGCCTTAGGTACCTTTGTGATGGCTTGGATATGGCCCCCATGCTGTCTAAGCTGTCCATATTTGCGGTCATTATTAGATGACTGCTTTGGCTCAGATGCTGGTGATCAGGCATCAAAGAAGGGCCTTACAGACCTGCTTTTCCAGGGTGGGCGGCTGTTCGGGGCTTCTTTGGATGAGATTATTAAGGATTTCACAGGGGGAAAGAGTACTTTCCTCCCAGAGCCCAGGCGGGGTAAGGAGCCCCATTGTAGGCAGGGCCCCTCTTTCTCCACCCAGAAGCAGTTTTTTCGTGCGCCCTGTGCAGTGTTCAAGGGGTCTCAGCCTGGCAAGGGTGCCATGGGGGGCCAGAAGCACCCCTGGCAGCGAAATCCCAAGAAGTCAGAAGAGAAGTCCTCCTCCGCATAATAGTTTGCCCCTGCCCATTGCTCGGGGTTCTCGGACCGGTGGACCTTCCGCACCCCAATCCTCTGGGTGCGCAAGGTGGTCTCGTCTGGGTACAAGATAGAGTTTCGTACCCAGCCCCCGGGCAGGTTCTTCGCCTCCAATTTCAGGCTCCCCCCGGGGGCGTCAGCAGGCCCTGTTGGGTGCTGTGCAAGACTTGCTCACTCAGGGGGTTATTGTTCCGGTTCCTTCCGCAGAACGTTTCCACGGATTTTACTCCAATCTCTTTGTGGTTCCAAAGAAGGACGGGGTCCTGGACCTCAAGGTGCTCAACCTCTTCGTGAGGGCGCGGAAGTTCAGAATGGAGTCTGTCCGCTCCGTGGTGGCGGCGCTTCGCCAGGGGGATTTCTTGGCTTCCTTGGATACCAAGGAGGCGTATCTGCACGTCCCCATTTGTGCTTGTCACTAGCGCTCCCTGCAATTTGCGGTGGGGGATCTCCACTACCAGTTTGTGGCCCTCCCGTTTGGTCTGGCCTCCGATCCTCGAGTCTTCACCAAGCTCTTGGCTCCTGTGCTGGCTCTGCTGAGGCAGAGGGGCATAGCGGTGGTGGCATATCTCTATGACCTTCTCCTGCGGGCAGAGTCGGCCTCAGCTCTGAGGGACAATGTGGCGATCACCCTCAGTTCCCTGCGGGACTTCGGATGGAATACCTGGCCCTGATCTTGGACACAGAGCAGGCGAGGGTTTTTCTACCTCCGGAAAAATTGCTGACGCTACGGGCAGCAGTGCAGGCCCTGCTGTCGCAACGGAGGTCTTCCTTACAGTTTTGAATGCGGGTGCTGGGGCTCATGGTGTCCACCTTCGAGGCGGATCCGTATGCCCAGAGTCACACCCGGTCCCTGCAGCGGGCGATTCTTCTGCGGTGGGACAAGTCTCCTTCGTCCCTGGATCAGGTGATCAGGTTGGATCACCGGACTCGGTTTTCCCTCACCTGGTGGCTGCGGGACCCGGTGTTGGAGCTGGGGAAGTCCTTCCTGCCCTTGAGTTGGACGGTGGTCACGACAGACGCCAGCCTGACCGGCTGAGGAGGGGTCCTGGGGCTGCTGTCGACCCAGGGTTGCTGGTCCCCGTTAGAGTCCCGTCTCCCGATCAATGTGCTGGAACTAGGGGTGATCAGGTTTTGCCTCTTCCACTGGTCGGGGAGGCTGCACGGTCAGCCTGTTCAAGTCCATTCAGACAACGCCACAGCTGTGCCCTACGTGAACCATCAGGGCAGAACGAGAAGCTCGGCAGCGGCATCAGAAGTGGCCCGCATTCTGAGGTGGGCAGAGCTTCACGTGCCGTCAATCTGAGCTGTCTACATTCCGGGCATCAAAAACTGGCAGGCGGACTACCTAAGTCGTCAGAAATTGGATCAGGGAGAGTGGTTCTGCACCCGGAAGTGTTCCGCCAGATCTGTCTATGGTGGGGAAAGCCAGACGTGGATCTCCTGGCATCCCGGCTCAATCGGAAGGTGCAGACCTTCGTGAGCAGGGCAAGGGATCCATTGGCAGATGCTGCGGACGCCCTCGTGGCTCTGTGGTCTCGGTACTGGCTCCTCTATGCCTTTCCCCCTTTCAAGCTGCTTCCGCACCTGTTGCGCAGGATAGAGACAGAGGGGATCCAAACCATTTTGGTAGCGCCGGATTGGCCTTGGTGTCCTTGGTACGCTGTCGTAGTGCAAATGGTGGTGGATGTCCCCTGGCGGCTCCCTCTTCGCAAAGATCTGCTGTCACAGGGCCCCATCTTGCACCCTGCTTTACCCTCGCTGGCTTTAACTGCCTGGCTATTAAATCGCAGGTGTTGAGGGATCGGGGATTCTCGGAATCGGTTATCCCCACCATGCTAAAGGCGCATAAGTCCACTTCATGCGAGATCTATCACCGCATCTCAAAAGCTTACATTGCCTGGTGTGAGGCAGGGGGGTGGAACCCCCGTTCTTTTTCGGTGGCTCGGGTGTTGGCCTTCCTTCAACAAGGCCTAGACCACAAGCTGGCATTGAGCACTCTCAAGGACCAGATTTCTGCCCTGGTGATTCTTTTTCAGCGTCCTTTGGCGATGCATTCCTTGATTCGCACCTTTGTTCAGGGAGTTTGTCATATCACCCCCCAGGTTCGGTCGCCTTTGTTGCCATGGGACCTCAATTTGGTCCTCTCAGTGCTTCAGAAGCCGCCATATGAAAATATCTGGAAAATCTCATTACAGCTGCTTTTGCAGAAGGTGGTTTTCCAAGTGGCTATCACATCTACAAGCAAGTGTCTGAGCTGGCGGCTTTGTCCTGTAGGTCTCCATACTTGGTCCTACATAAGGATAAGTTGCAGTCTCCTTCTTTCTTGCCGAAGGTGGTTTCTTCTTTTCACATTAATGAGGACATTGTCCTCCCTTCCCTGTGCCTGCACACGTCTCATCCTAAGGAGGTTGCGGTTATGGATGTGGTTAGGGCTCTGCGGGTGTATCTGGCAGCCACGGCCCCCTTTCGGAGGTCAAATGCACTCTTTGTCGCGGTGGATGGCCCACGCAAGGGACTGGTGGCCTCGTTGGCCACTATTTCCTGTTGGATAAGACAGACTGTGACCCGTGCGTATGCTGTTCGGGACCAGGAGCCCCCCTTTCCAGTCACGGCTCACTCTACCAGGGGGATTAGTACTTCCTGGGCTTTCCGGCACCGGTATCTCAAGTGTGCAAGGCGGCTACTTGGACCTCTGTGCACACCTTTTCTAAGTTTTACAAAGTTGATGTTTCAGCATCCTCGGATGCTCCTTTTGGCCGCAAGGTTTTGCAGGCAGTGGTGTGAGGTGCGTCTGGCTCCTCACGGAGGGCCCTTCAGTTGGGTACAGTTGTTGTTGCGTTGCCCACCCCTCGTTTTGACACTGCTTTGGGACATCCCCACACGTCAAGAATAGAGGCTGCGTCCGTAAATGAACGAAAGAGAAAATACGATTTTTTTGACTTACTGTAAAATCCTTTTCTCTGAGTTCATTGACGGACGCAGCACCCACCCCTCTCTTTTATTAGTTTGTACTGCCTAGTCCTACTTTGTTCTGCCTAGTCCACTCCTAGTGAAACATAGATAACCCCACACGTCAAGAATAGAGGCTGCGTCCGTCAATGAACTCAGAGAAAAGGATTTTACTATAAGTCAAAAAAATCCTATTTTCTTACTTTTTGCAAACATACAAATCCAAAAAAAAATATAAAAACGCATTTTTTGTCATCGGTTTTGGCCGATTTATATTCTTCCTCATATTCTTGGTAGAAAACATCACAATCAGCGTTTATTGATTGGTTTGCGCAAAAGTTGCAGCGTTTACAAATGAGAATTCATTTCTGGGGTTTTTATTTTTTTTTTACTAGTAATGGCAGCGATATTGTAGCGGACATGTCGGACCATTTTCACACTTTTTTGGGACCATTGGCATTTATACAGCGATCAATGCTATAAAAATGCATGGTGCATGGTTACTGTGTAAATGCCATTGGCAGTGAAGGGGTTAACCTGGAGGGGCACTCTAAGGGTTAACTGTGTTCCCTCAGTGTGTGATAACTGTATGGGAGCTGGGCTGGCAGGGGGAGTGGAGTGATCACGGCTCCCATATACAGGAAGCCTGTGATCACATCCCTTCCCCCTCTGGCAGAACGGAGATCCGTGTTTACATACATGGACCTCCGTTCTCTCACTGCGGGTAGCCGGCGGAGATCGAGTCTGCCCTACCCACTCCCTTTCCTCACCGGAACACAGTGAGTGCGCCTCCGGCGGCACGCGCACGCTCACAATACTCGTTACCGCGGCCGCCGTCAGGTGACGGTGTTTAGCGATAACGAACCACTTTGCCGCTATCAAGCCAGGGCGGGCAGTCGGCAAGTGTTTAAGAGCTGTAATTCCTAAACCCTTCCTCTGATTTGGATGTACATACCCTCAAATTAAACTTGAGAGTGTGCACTTTTAGCCAATATCCATTATATTACTTTAGCTTGAATATTTTAAGGTAAATACCTGCAAGAATCAAAAATTGTGCTTTAAAAAATATATATATTTAAAGTTATTAAAAAAATGATATAAGCGTTAAAAGTTTTTCTCTTTATTAATGTTACCTTACAATGTTGCAAGATAAAAAAATGTAGGCGACATTCTGGCAAATGTGAGAATAGCACATTTTTAATTGCAAAATCAAGCTTGCAGAGATTCAGGAATCATCCCTAATTTGGTCCCTATTAATCAATGTTTGATTGTATTGATGTTTTGAGTTCCTTATCACCTGTCATAACCCTGCAGTCATCTTCTACTATTCTATCCTTCAGTGATGTATGACCCCTGTCAGGTTTGACTTTTTTTGTAATTAACCTTCTTCCCACCATCCTAGTTTAAATATACATCCAACCTTTTCATAAACCTCTCCCCTAGTACAGCAGACCATTTTTATCCATGTGTAAACCGCATTTAGCGTATAAATTATACCCCAATAAAAGTCAGTCCAGTGCTCTAGAAAATCAAATCTTCCCCTTTTAGACCAAGACCTAACTCATGTCCTATAGGTCTTTCTTGTGTTGCAAATGAGACAGACAAAATTCTAGAGAATACAACTGTGGAGGACCTCTCATTCAACTTACAGACTAGCTCTTTAAGTTCACTCTTAAGGGTCCTAATTTTGTCATTGGTTTCAACATCGACCAGGCAGCATAGTCATGGCCTCTCCCAGTAATCTGTCTTCATAGACCACCACATGCTAAACATATAACAATTTGTTTGAGGTGATCCTAGCAACACAATTTTTATCAGTTCTTTCTGATGATACAATCACCTTACTACCACCCCCTGTTTAGGCCCCCCTTAATTACTCCTATCATATTAGACAAGCTGCTCTCCAGGCTGTTAGGGATAGCAGTAACATCTAGGGTTCCTAATTCTCAGTTTGCCATCCTTACACCCTTACTAAACTTAGCAAATGTACTAACAGGTTCCCGACCGCGCGCCGTGTTTCACGGCGGCAGTCTGGATGCTGAGCGCGAATCGCCGTAAATAAGCGGCGATCTGCAATCAGCCACCAGGGGGCGCGCGCGCACGCACCCGCCGCACTTCTGAGGAGTGTGCCCGCGGCTCGGACGGACCCGATGTCTGCCGGCGAGCCGCGATGAGCGGCTACAGGGAAAGAACCGGGAACCGCCAATGTAAACACGGCGGTTCCCTGCTCTGTTAGTAGGGGCATGAGAGATCTACTGATCCCTGTCACTGGGATCAGTTAGATCTCTCATGCCCATGTTAGCCCAACCCCCCCACAGTAAGAACACACCCAGGGAACACAGTTAACCCCTAGCTCTTCCCCCCCAGGTTAACCCCTTCCCTGCCAATGACATTTATACAGTAATCAGTGGACATTTAAATTTCTGATCGCTGTATAACTGTCATTGGTCCCAAAAAAGTGTCAAAAATGTCCGACATGTCTGTTGCAATATCGCAGTACCGCTAAAAATCGCAGATCGCCGCCATTACTACTAAAAACTAAATAAAAAATAAAAACCCCAGAAATGAATTCTCACCATCTGTAAACGCGGCCACTTTTGTGCAAACCAATCAATAAACGCTGATTGCAATTTTTTTTATCACAAATATGAGGAATTATATAAATCGGCCAAAAACTGTGAAAAAAATGTTTTTTTATATTTTTTTTTTGGATTTGAATTTTAGCAAAAAGTAAGAAATTTTGTTTTTTTTGCAAAATGGTCGCTCTTCTTTTGTTTATAGCGGTTATCAGAAATGACGCAGTGGCGATCAAATACCACCAAAAGAAAGCTCTATTTGTGGGGAAAAAAGGACGCAAATTTTGTTGGGTGCAACGTCGCACGACCGCGCAATTGTCAGTTAAAGCGACGCAGCGCCGAATCGCAAAAAGTGCTCTGGTCCTAAAGCTGGAAAACCTTCCGGTTGGTAAGTGGTTAAGGTGTTCAGACACAGGACTGTCTTTCCTTTTCTGAGAGCCTCATCCAATCCCTCTAGCCACCTGAGAGAAGAAGACTTCTCTCAAGGTTTTTCAAATTCCCTCACTATTTAATTTTGCTCAATCAGGAAAAAGTGACAATTTGTGCATATAGACTAACCCCCAGTCATTTATCTTTACCTATCTACCCTCCCTCTCTCCCACAGCACTGCAGTATGTAAGCCTGTTGGCTGGTGTTGGAGCTTACACAGGTGGATAAGGTCATGGGCCCCCTCATGTGAATGTTTTCAAGCCTGGTGTTTGTTCGTTCAGGCTCAAACACTGCCTTATGGTGGAGGTCAGGTGTTCCCTAGTACTGGTCTTGCTCCACTAGTGAGGGATCTGGCTGTGTGGGGAGGTAGCATGAGAATGTAGACTGATTGGAGAGGGGGGGGGGCTAGGGGGTATCTGCAGTCTCTTCAAAATTATTTTCAGTAAGACCACCTTCCTGATGTCAGATGGATGTGGGGCCAATTTATTTATAGTCTACACAAACCAATCATATTCTTTTCATTCTGTATAAACCAGTTCTGAAGAGGAAATGGTGTCAATGTGTTGTCACTTTCTCCTCTTGTGGAAAAGAAGATCCAATAGAAGTGTGTCATGGTGGCTTCATGTCCTTCTCCCACTAGATTAAATACATTTAGAACAGTGGATAGAGTTGTGGCATTTCTGGTCCACTTGTGAACTACTAATTCAGTCCCCACTGAGACTGACTATATACACCAAAAAATAAATCTTAAGTCCTTGGCAAACAGGTGACGCCAGAAGTCTCAAAAAATGCATCCATGATTTTGAGCGCCTATGGCATAACACTACATCTCAGAAAGACTTCAACCAATATAGATCTGCCCTTCAAAAATACAAATCATGCCTCCTCACTGCCAAGCAGGCCTATTTTATCACACTCATTAACACCTTCTCATCCGATCCCTGGCAACTCTTCTCTACATTCAACTCTTTACTTCATTCTCCACTGCCTCCACCCACTAACTCACTCATGACCTAGGAGATCGCCAAACACTAAAAAATAAGATTGATACTATATGTGAGGAGTAGAGATGGGCCAAACAACCCCCTGTTTGGTTTGCAGCAGAACTCCTGAACAGGGGAAAAGCTCTATCCTGAATGGCGAACCCCACTGAAGTCTATGGGAGCTGAACAGGAAAAATCAAAAGCACCCATTTTGAAGGCTTATATGCAAGTAAATGGCCATCAAAGGGGCCTGGGGGTTTGGCTACTGCTGCAGCAAAAAATGACATTTCTAAAGAAAAAAAAACGAGTCAAATCACATTTAAATTGATTCGCAGTTACAATTGCAGGCACCCAGCTATTGAAAAAAAAAAAAGAAAAAAATGGCAAGGGGTCCCCCAAAATCCAAAACCAGACTGTTATCTGAGCATGCAGCCTGGTAGGCCAGGAAAGGGGGGCGAGCCATTTTTATCAGGGTCTCTTCCTCACATCCCTGGGCTGTGGTTGTGGGGGTATGCGGGTTGGGGGCTTATCAGAATCTGGAAGCCCCCTTTAACAAGGTGGCCCCCAGATCCCGCCCCCCCCCATGTGAATGAGTATGGGGTACATAGTACCCCTACCAATTCACCAAAAAAAGTGTCAAAAGTAATAAAAAAACAGACAGTTTTTGACAATTCCTTTATTATACAATAAAAACAATAAAAAAACAGTGCCCCCTGATGTAAATTCATCATCAATCATGCTGCCTGCCACACCCAAGAAAAGAAAAAAAAATGCTCCCGCCATCCATGAAGGCCGACCGCCTACTGTAGGCTCTGCCGTTTGACAGTTCTTATATAGGTAAGGACAGGGCCACCTGGTGATGTCACCTGGTGGCACCACCCCCCTTGTGATGTCACAGACCGGTGCATGCTGATTGATAATGGATTTACATTGGGGGCACTGTTTTTTTATTTTTTAATAAAGGAATTGTCAAAAACTATCTCTGTCTTTTTATTACTTTTGACACTTTTTTGGTGAATGGGTAGGGGTACTATGTACCACATACTCATTAACATGGGGGGGGGGGGCGGGATCTGAGGGCCGCCTTGTTAACAGGTGCTTCCAGATTCCGATAAGCCCCCTGCCCATGTACCCCCACATCCACAGCCCAGGGTTGTGGGGAAGAGGACCTTGAGCCTTGAAGAGGCACTAATCTGACAGCTATAACAAAATACTTTCAATGGTCTATTTAACAGTCTAATAGTTTAAAGGGAGCAAATACAAAAAGATCATAGTTAGGGCTTACATACAATTATAAGTAACCTGATGACAATTCCATGTAGCCATGTGCAGGCACCTCCTGTTATAGGGTGACATCACTTTGTCCCAATTGTTTCCCGCATTGTCACCTTGTCACATGCATTTTCATTGGAAACTACATGTGGCTTTGTAAACTCATATAACAAAGACTTGGTGTACTCTTTTCACCATTGATAAACCTGCCCTGAGAAACTACTGTGCATGTAGTAATTGCTGCAATATGTTCTGTGGATTATTAGTTCGTGAGGATCACTTTTCGGAGGAAAATATTCAGTATGGAAGTTTCTTTAAAATCTAGTGGCTTGCCAGATTTATTGTCATAGGTTTGCAAAGTCAAAAACACATAAGAAAAAAAAAACAGAAATTAAAACCTTGCTGTCCGACGCTAAACTATACAGTCGGGTTCCTCTCTATACAGTGAGGGGCTGTCCCTGATACCCACAAAACATAAGCACATTGCAAACCTTTGTCTTTGAGTCCAAATTAGCACACAGAGCTCACTCAGCTTTCTCCCTCTGAGATCCAGGATAGAGCTCTCCTCTGCTCTCCCCTGGTCATTAAATGCAGATGGAGAGGGGTTTGAGTGGACCAGAAAGTCTGGGCCGGAACCAGCCCTGCCACGGTGGCTGGGAAAACCCGGGTCGGACTAGTCGCTTCAAAATGATCACATGCAAGGCGTCAAGTATCGCCCGTCCATTACGGTGCCTCGCATAAGGTCACAGTTCATATAGACACAAAGGGATTGCAAAGAAACATCAGGAGACTAGAAGTGATTATTAGCCCCAGAGTTTGAAAAAAGAAAGATTAAAGCAGTAGCTAATAGTAGTTATTCACATTTAATTGGACTTGTTCTGTAATGTTAAAGATGTTTTGTACCTTCTTCATGCCACTTCTTGTTGTAATGAGCGTCAGGAACATACCACAACCGCCTTAATCAAATCACCATGGTCACTCATTAGAACCAGTGTTGCCAACCTCTCGCAGAGTTTTTACTGGCAAAACATGGACAATTTACTGGTGGAGCACATTTTTTACTGGCAACTTGAAAAATAATAGAACTCCTATTAACAACTAAGACAATTGATATTTAAACACAACATGGAAACACTGACTATACCCATATCAAATAATTTGCCTGGGTTACTCTTAAAAAGTCAGCACAGTATGACAAATTATCAGACCCTGATATTTATAGAAGTTGTAAAAATCACAGATGTTTACAAACTGTCAGTAAATTTACTGACGGTTGACAACCCTGATTAGAACTGAGGCAGTGGCTAGGAGAAGCTTCACAACATCTTGAACATTACAGAACAAGTCCAGTTGAATGTGACTAATTACTACTAGATATACCATGACTTGGATCAATGAGAACCTTAACACAGATGAAAGCAGTATTTTAATAAAAAATAACATGCATTTGTGCCTAATACACAACAAGGTTGATTTACTCAAACTGGAGAGTGCAAAATCTGGTGCAGCTCTGCATATAAACCAATCATCTACCAGGTTTTAATGTCAAAGCTTAATTGAACAAGATGACATTAAAAGCTGATTGGCTACCATGCACAGCTGCACTAAATGTTGCACTCTCCAGTTTTTAAGCAAATTAAAAGTAATTTTGTAAGGGTTCCCAAGTTTTGGCTCTATGCTAAACTTTCATCAGCTATCTTCTTGTATAGTGTCTTACCTCTAGTGTATCCTCATGAAAACTATGGGGCCTAGTTATGAAAAAAAAAATACAGAGGTCCAGAGATGGGCATCAAAAAGTGATGAAAGGTCCGGGGGATAAAACATATCTGGAGAGATTGCAGGAACTTAAAGGGTATATCCAGGCATTACCCAAATGTACTCTCCAAACCTTAAGTTCCCCCTCTAGGTTATATCTAAGCATTTATTTTTTTCCCTTGTTCCTGTAGTAATATAAGAGAGATTGATGGGATCCCAGTAACTTCAGAAACAGGTTTTCTGAAATTCCTGCAGGGGCAGCTGCTGGGAGCTTAGTTCTTCATGGCATAGATATTCTCCCAGAACTACATCTCCAAGAAGCCCCTTCCATATGCATAGTGTGTGCGCAGGCTCTTGGGATCCAAAGCAGCAGCATTGTTTTACTAGGAAATAAACCAATATATTCATGTGGAGAGGGACCTAGAGGGGCTAGGAATAGGTGCATCTCTGTAGTCTGGCAGGCAAGTCTGACAATGCTGGCTGAAATGCTCAAAAAAGTGGAAGTTAGGTACACACTGGCATTTTTTTTCTGTATTTCAGGGATAAAACATGGGGAAATGTGTATGTTTTTTAGAAATTTATTATTTTAATTTTTATTGGAATGCTTTATTGAAACAGTCTCAAAGGAAAAGGGAAGGTGGGGGAGGGCATGATTGAAACCGTTAAAAATACTGTATTAAGGCTGGATTAAGTACAGCATGTTTTAATTACGGATGAGCCAAACTACCCCCGGTTCCTTTCACACCAGAACATTCGAACAGACAAAAAGTTTGTGCGAACAAATACCGTTAAAGTCTCTAGGACCAGAACATGAAAAATCAAAAGTGCTCATTTTAAAGGCTTATATGCAATGTTATTGCCCTAAAAAGTGTATGGGGACCCGGGCCCTGCCCTAGGGGACATGTATCAATGAAAAAAAAAAGTTTTTAAATCAATCGTTTTTTCAGGAGCAGTGATTGTAAAGCTTAAATTGAAAAAAAAAGAAAAATTCCTTTAAATATTGTGCCTGGGGGGTGTCCTTAGTCGGTGTGTAAAAGGGCGCATCTCTGTGAGGTGTAGAACATAGCCAGCACAAAATGACACTTCCACTGGAAAAATTGTCATTTAAAATCGTGGCTGTAATGTATTGCCGATTCCCGACAATATACAAAAATTTGCTGAAAAAAGTTCAGCCCCCAGTCTAAACCAGGATCTTCGAGTCTGGTTTGGGTATTAAGGGGAACCCCGCGCCAAATTTTTTAAAAAATTGACGCGGGGTTCCCCCTAAAATCCAAACCAGACCCTTATGCGAGCATGCAGCCCTGGCTGGTTAGTATGGGGGGATGGGCAAGCGTTCCCCTCCTTAACTGTACCAGGCTACATGCCCTCAACATGGGGAGTATGGGTGCTTTGGGGGAAGGGGGCACTGCCCCCCATCTCAAAGCACCTTGTCCCCATGTTGATGGGGACAAGAGCCTCTTCCCCACAAGCCTGGCTGGTGCTTGTAGGGGTCTGCAGGCGGAGGGGCTTATCGGAATCTGGAAGCCCCCCTTAATAAAGGGGCCCCCAGATCCCGCTCCCATGTGAATAGGTATGGGGTACATTGTACCCCTACCTATTCACCAAAAAAGGAGTGTAGTGGTAAAAAAAACCAAGAGGCAGTTTTTGACAAGTCCTTTCTTCTGTTCTTCTGCTTCTTCTTTTAGTCTTCTTGCTTCCTCTGTTCATCTTCAATCTTCACCTCCACCGCTCTCCCCGCTGCTGCAGCCCGGCCCCTGCGTGTCTCCCAGAATGGGCAGTCTTCACAATGACAGTTCTTTTATAAGAAGGGGCGGGGCAACCCAGTGACGTAAATGGGTAACCCGCCCCCTCTGATATCGCATGACATCATAAGGGGGCGGGCTCACTCAGTTACGTCACTGGGTGGTCCGCCCCTTCTTATAAAAGAACTGTCATTGTGAAGACCACCCATTCTGGGAGAGGCGCAGGGCCGGGCTGCAGCAGCGGGGAGAGCAGCAGCGGTCAAAGAAGAAGCAAGAAGAAGATGAAGATTGAAGACGAAGAGAGGAAGCAAGAAGACTAAAAGAAGAAGCAGATGACCAGAAGAAGGACCGGGCCAACTGCCTCTTGTTTTTTTTACAACTACACTCCTTTTTTGGCCACTTCTCCTTCCCTTAACTAGGGCTTTTGGTAGTTTTGGAATTCAGCATGCACACGTGTTCCGCCAGCATTCACAGATACTGTGTATTGGTGCATGTGCACCACTTGCATAGCTTATCAATTCTTGGGAGGCAAACTCCTGCCTCACAGGTCATTTTGTGCTTTCACAAGGCCTGGTTAGCAAGCCTCGGCTAATAACTTATGGAGGGAGGATCTTTGAGGATTTCCATAGAATTGTTTTAAGTTTCTTCACATAAGAAAATAAAAGACAAAAGAGAAGTTTGGTGTAGTCATATAGACTCTGCCAATATCCTAGGAGGCCCCTAGTCTACACAAAAGGATTAAAAAAAAAGACCTGATGGACAATTGGGGTTTTTTTCACTATGTTTTTATGTAGGGGGGGGGGGGGTTGTTCTTTTAGCAAACCTTTAAAGTACAGTAGTGCGAGCCCCGGGGCATGATCGAATGGGAGGCTGAGCGTGGCTGTGTGTTGAAGCTCCCATCCTGCCCCTGATGAGGCGTCCGTTGTCCCATTGATTAGCCTAACAGTTTGAGACCGGGGGAACCCGTCGGTGCATTCCTGTGTCCCTGGAGATGGCTGGCAGTGTCGGGAGCGGAGTGGCACGCAGCGGGTACTCCCCGAAGTGTTGGCAAGGCCAGTGCAATAGCGTAGAGCATGCCCGTGACCCTGGAGACGGCCGGCGGAGTCAGGAGGCCATATTAGCCGCAGGGAGCCATATTAGTGTTCTAAAATCATCTTCAAATTGTGTGGGGAAAAGCCTATATCAGCCGCAGGGAGCCATATTAGTGTTCTAAAATCATCTTCAAAGTGTATGGGAAAAGCCTATTGCAGGCGCGGGGAGCCATATTAGTGTTCTAAAATCATCTTCAAAGTGTAATGGAAAAGCCTATTGCAGGCGCAGGGAGCCATATTAGTGTTCTAAAATTTAGAACACTAATATGGCTCCCCGTGGCTGAAATAGGCTTTTCCCACACAATTTGAAGATGAACACTAATATGGCTCCCCGCGCTTGCAATAGGCTTTTCCCATACACTTTGAAGATGATTTTAGAACACTAATATGACTTTGTTACGGCCTCTTTTGTGCCTAAAAGTTCGGTTCTCCATTGATTTCAATGGGGTTCGGGGTCCGTGTCAAAGTTCGGGTCCAGTCCGGACCCCAACCCGGACTTTGTCCCGAAGTTCGGCCGAACCATCAGAACCCGGACTTCCAGAGGTTCGCTCAACTCTAGCTGCAATTGCAAAATTATGCTTAGGCATTAACATTTGTTTTACCTCTAGGTGTAAAGGGGCTAATGATAATTTAATAATAAAACACAATCTAAAGGATGTATTCCTTAATGACACATTAAATTAATCCTTAAGAAGTCAGTTATTAACGAGCTTGTTTCTGACTGAAAATTATTAATGATATGCTCTGGGATGGATGAGGATTGCTCCCAAGTTACAGCAATATATTATAAAAAGGATTTCAGATTCCCATAAACAGACCCCTAACATCACAAGGATGTGAATTCAGGAGAGTTGAGGAAATGACACAGAAAATGGTAACCAGACATACTTATTTATTGTTCTGTTTTGAAACAAAATTAAGACAATTTCCATCATAATGTATCATTTTTTTTTTAGCTGCCACACTATTTTCTAAAATATTCTTAATAGGAAAGTGCAGTGTATTTTTAGTGAGAACATATTTTGTTTTATATCTGAAGTATTTACCTGAAAGTATTTTTTAAATGACACCTTGTGGTGTCAGCTTGTGTTTTTTGTATGAAACGCTGAGATTGTGACTCATATTTGGTGGGAATGTCCTTCTATTAAAAAAATTGAGGCAAGGATAGTTAATTTGTAATACAGGTTAACAGGGACCCAAGATGATGATATGCCCAAAGTAGTAGTAATCTCTATCATTCCGGGCCCTATTAAATCAGCTAAAAAAGATAGCTTCAGGCATTTCCTTTCAACAGCAAGAGCTGTAATTCCTCAACATTGTAAGTCTACTGTGATACCATCAATGGCGGAATGGGAATTAGATGCCATTTGTGATCTTGAATGTCTGTTGTTACAACAAAATGATAAAACACATGGACCCCGTGGCTCTCTTTTTCCTCTCTCCAGAGCTCAGGATCTGGGTTACTGAATAATAAAAATAATAGTATGACTCTATAGTGGATGCTTTGTTGATTCCTCTTTCCTTTTTTTTTCTATTTACGTAGTTTATTTTGATAAATATAATATTTGTCTAGAATTCTAGAATATTCCATTTTTTTATTCCTTTTCTAGGAGGACCTGGTTCTAATCAAAATCTTGAGGGTAAATGAGATTAAGTGTAAGGAATGTAATTTTTACATTTAGTTTTAATTATAATTTAAATGAAAATAGCATAGTAAGTGAATATCAGGTATTCTATACATTTTTTCTCCTTTGTTTCTGAACAATATATGATTTATCTATTTGTTTTTGTATATTTCAGAATTTCTTTAATTTTTCTTGTTTTTGTAGTATTTAAAAATGCAATAAAATAACATTTAATACAAACGTAGAGATTTGCAGATCAAGGTTTGTTAACCCTTTCCCGCCTGGCCTATGGCATAATAATGCCAGGGCCAGCCTCTCGGCATTCCGGGAGGACATCATATGATGTAATTCTGGATTATGCCCCGCATGCGCCTAAGGGGCCACACTGCGGTGCAATCTGTCACCGGCATGTGTCCACGGGACACAGTCGATGACTGATCTTTGTAATGGCCCTGCTGGTACCATGTGACCGCTGTACCCAATCACCGCGGGTCATATGACAGTTGTAAAAAATGGATGGCTTCCTTTCAAGCTATCCCTTGTGTACAATTGTGTTGCTAGCTGTGGTCACAATGATCCCATGGTACAGACTAGGCCAATCACAGCCCATCTGCACCGTGTGATCAGCTTTTGCCTATACCAGCTCATCACAAGAAAACAAACTGAATGAATCAATTTCATTCAGTAAAATGCTTGCATATACTATAGCAATATAATTAATTGCTGTAAGCAAACATAATGTGTAAAAAAAAAAAAACACTGATCACTTCCCCAGAGTAATATACCGTTTATATTATATTGCTCTGTCAGGGACAGTCAGTGACCTTGAACATTGCCACACCAGTTATTTGATGAACCAGTCATTGGACAAACATGACCCATTTAAGTGTGCAGGGCTGTGCCGTAACCACCCTAGAACTCCATGTTGCTTCTTAACCTTATGTCAAGCACCCTCTGAAAGCAATTCACCATGGATTGCTTTTCAGAGTGGCATCTAGGGTTGCTGCACCTAAGAATAAACCCTAAATGCCTGTTCTAAGTTATCACATTCAGTATGTTGCAAATGGGATAATTGGAAAGAAGTGGTTGAATCTCTCAGTACCAAAAATATGATTGATGTTGTAATGTATTGCAATACTAGTAATTTTAAATGGCATCTCAACACACCTCCATAATGCACAATGCTGGGAACCAGCTTACTTTTCAGAATTTTAGAGTTTCAAAGAGTTTTAGGAGGGAAGAATCTCCAAACCGCGTCTATTGGGGGCTATGGGGTCAGGAAGGAAGCAGAAGGGATCTGTGAGGTAGTGTGAAATTGGCTCAAAGCTATGAACAAGGGTCGTCTAACTGGAGCAACCTTTTTCAACCAGGGTGCCTTCTGGGCTCTTTAGGGGTGCCTAGGCAAAATGCCTAACAATTGCCCCAAATAGCCCAAAAATTGTCAACAAGCCAACTAGTTGATCAAACCTGCCTTTTAGTTAGACAAAAACACAAGTTTTCATTGTGCATCATTACAACCTTGGGCACCATGTGCCATCCTAACAACCAATGACATCACTGATTGATAAGGAGGACATTGGGCGCCAGCACAGCTTCCTCATTTGCCCCTTTCCTGCCCCACTCCATCAGCACTGGTTTCATGTTCGCACAATGAGGAAGAAGAGAAAAACTGAAATACTAGCCAGTATCAGTGTGCAAAGGTATATTTGCTTTGTAAGAATAAATCACCTCCAATGTTGGGTGTGCCATATACTGTATATGGATTTGCTGAGATATGAGCAAACTATTAGTTTCGTTTTTTACATTTCAGAATGGGGTGCCTTGAGATTGTGCTGAATTTTACAGGAGACTTTGGATTTGCTGAGCTATTGTGGCTTGTCTAGTAGACCAAAACAAGTGAGAACCCTAAACTCCAGTGAGGGACCAAGAGACTGGTGGTGAGCTGTATTGTATGGTTTTCTTCATACCAGGAGTGTGAATTGTTTGCTTTACCTTTGCTGAAGAAAGCCATTTGTGTTTGCCTGTTTTGAAGAGTCCAATAAAGACTATTTGTTTTTACAAGATGCTCACTGGTGATATCAGGCCCTACATATGACAAAGGATACATGAGGTTGCAAATGGCTCCCAAGGGTTATGGAAGCTTAACCACTTGCCAGACGTAGAATGTCCATGGACGTCCTTGGGTTTCAGTGGTTATACCGGAAAGATGCCTGCACCTACATTTATCCTGTATGTATCTTTTCAGCCCACAATTCCCTACAAGGCAGAAGTGATCAGAGTGGCTAATTAGACACTTGATCACTTCTAAGGATGGCAGAAGAGGGTCGCACCCACCTCCCACTGCCACCTTTCCTGGGCTCTCCTATTCCATCGCAGAGCCTGGGAGCAATGTGGGCCCAGCAGGGATGGCTGCCCTGAACAGAGAGAGAGGAACTGACATTGTTCCTCTCTCTCTGTAACCCCAGAAACCAGGAGCGATAAGTTGTTTCCCACTTCCTGTTCCGCCTCTTTTGTTTACCTGGCCGCCAGCTGCCAGGAAAGCAGCCGAACAGACCGATCTGTGTCTGATCAGCTGCATGGGAGGCCAGAGAATTGGGGTCACCATAAAGTGGACCTGTCACGGCCCATGCTTTCAAAAGGGATGTTGTTCATCCCTTGTGATAGCAATAAAGTTAGTACAATACAAAAATTGTATAAAATAAATAATAATAAAAATATTGCCCCTGTCCTACTGTGCTTACATGCAAATGCAAACATATACATTACTCCGGCACGCATATGTGAGGTATAGTTGCGAATGTCAGAGCGAGAGCAATAATTCTAGCCCCAGACCTCCTGCACAAACTGGTAACCAGTAAAGGCGTTTAAAGCGTAGCATATGGAGAATTTTAAGGACCATAGTTTGCCACCATTCCATGGGCAGACACAGTTTTAAACTGTGACATGTTAGGTATCTATTTACTCAGTGTAATATCATATTTCACATTATACAAAAAAATTGGGCTTTATAAGGAAGTGTTGTTTTCCAGACATTGTCTTACTTAATATTTTGCTGAAACATTGTGTATCAGCACTGCTTTGACGTTAGAAGAAAAAGGTACTCCCCAAAATATCTTGTCCAGAAAACTTTAATGTTCGTGTAACTAAAAAAAAGTGTCACTGACAGTACTCAACTATTTTTACTGATAAAAAGTTGAAAAAAAGGAGAATAAAAAAAAAAGAAATTAGGTGACCGGACATAATAAAAGAACACGAAATGACATAAAATAAACTAGGAAATTAGGGGCAAATTATAAGGCATGGAATGTGGCTTTTACCAAGCATTCACTGCATGGGAATCAAGCAGTGGGATATAAAATAAATACAGCAGGAAGACACATCTGCAATGAATGTTTGGTGACTGTCACATTCACTGCTTTATTAACATACCCAGAATTGTTTTGTTGTGAAATTACAACTATGCTAAAATCACTCCACTTCCCTCTAGCTGGAAATATGATGGTAAATGTTAAGAAACACCAATGCAACCATTTTTTCTTCTCAAGGAAAATTGCTGCACTGATGAAAATATAAGAAAGAAAACCATTAGAGAGAGAAATGAGATGGCTGTCATTGTTCTCCTTTTCTACTGAACATTATAGTTACCTGGTTGTTTTGAGGATCCAATGTCTTCAATACGTCCTGACGTGGAACAAGTATACTGACCAAAGATTTTTACTTCATTCTACTGACTGAGAAGGTAATGAAGCTAGAGTCAGCCAGATGATTATTCTTCAAGGAAATTAGCTATGACAGTGTAGGTTTACTGAAAAAAAAAATATTCATATTATCCAACATTTAAATTCATTTTTCATCTGTGAAGTAAGAGCTCATTGGCTATGGAAAACAACACACAGGTGACAGTGTTTGTCTTTTCTGGACTAACCGATAACAATAAACTAATCCCGTTCCTCTTCACTTTTTTCTTGATGGTGTACCTTGTGACCGTACTCGGAAACATTGGCTTAGTTATTCTTGTCCTTGTTGCCTCCAACCTCCAC
Source organism: Glandirana rugosa (assembly GCA_018402905.1). Classification (NCBI taxonomy): domain Eukaryota; kingdom Metazoa; phylum Chordata; class Amphibia; order Anura; family Ranidae; genus Glandirana; species Glandirana rugosa. The sequence continues at coordinate 124,535 of BLSH010101287.1, read as the reverse complement.
ACTCCAATGTATTACTTCTTGAGTTTCCTCTCAGCTGTTGACCTCTTCTACTCTACAACTATCACTCCTAAAATGTTGTCTGACCTTCCATCCATCAGGAAGACCATCTCGTTAAATGGTTGTGCCATCCAATTTTTCTTTTTTGCTGGCCTAGCAGGAACTGAGGTTCTCCTACTCTCCAGTATGTCGTATGACCGCTATGCTGCTATCTGCCACCCTCTTCACTATGTTTCCATCATGACCAAAAGCAACTGTTTGTCACTTGTCGGTCTCTCATTCTCCATGGGCTTCTTTCAGTCAGTTGTACAGACCAGCTGCTTGTTCAGTCTCCAGTTCTGTGACTCCAATCTTATAGACCATTTCTACTGTGACGTCCCTCCCATACTCCAGTTGTCTTGCTCCAAGACACTTCTTTGCAACATGTTAACTATTCTCTCTGTTGGTTGTTATTGTTTTTATTCACTGTCAACAATCCTAGTATCTTATGTTTTTATCTTTACCACCATATTACGTATAAAATCTTCTGAGGGACGCCAGAAAGCTTTTAGCACTTGCTCTTCCCATCTTATGTGTGCCAGTGTCTTCTATGTTTCAGTTTGTATTACTTATTTGCGCTCACCTTCCAGTGCCCTGAACAAAAAAGACAAAGTGGCCTCTGTCTTTTATTCAGTAATCACCCCAATGTTGAACCCTCTTATCTACAGCTTGAGGAACCAAGAGGTGAAAAAGGCCATCATGCAAGCAATACATAATGTTTTACATGTATGTAGAATTGTATAAATGTTTAATGTAAAATTTTAGTTTTTTTATTTTATCTGGCATGAAAAAAGGTTGGAACCCATGCCAGATTTTCATTGCTGCCCGTATCCCTGTGGGGAGATTAACCCTATATGTCCTGGAAACCAATGTCACTACGACAGAAATTGATAGGGAATACAAAATGTTATGACTGTCACTGAAACAGAATTTTAGGGGAAGTCTTCCAGTAGGGACACCTGTTTAAATGACAACTGATAATCTAAGAGAGGATTTCCCCTCACTTTCTCCTGCTTCTGGGACTGAAAATCTTCCCGACGAGACTGCTAAAAATGTCAAATTAAAAAGTAAAAAATAAAATCAGCTTTAGATAAACTTTACAACTTGTATTTTTTTGTTTCTTATTTAATAGCAAATTTCAGTAACAATTACAAGCTGCAAAGAAGGATTAAGGAGAATATGACCGTTGTTTTATTGTAATCTTTTTTTGTTTTTTTCTTTTAAATTATAACTAAACAATAAAATTATATTAAATAAAATATGCTTTAGATAAACTTAAAGATTGTTATTCTTTCTTTCATATTTAATAACACAATTCAGTAACAAATTAAAGCTGCAACGAGGGAATGAGGATAAGATGGCCATTATTTTACAGTACATTGTTCTTTTTTGTTTTTTATTTTGTTCACTTTTGGAAGAGAGATCTGGAATAGAGTTGAGCGAACACCTGGATGTTCGGGTTCGGCGGGTCCGGCCGAACTTTGTGAAAAAGTTTGGGTTCGGTACCGAACTTGACCCAAACTTTACCCCAGACCCCGAACCCCATTGGAGTCAATGGAGACCTGAACTTTTCGGCACAAAAATGGCTGTAAAAAAGTCCTGGCAAGTGCTAGAGGGCTGCAAAAGGAAGTAAAATGGGGGTAAGAGTAGGACAAGTGCCCTACAAAAAAATGGGGATAGGGAAAATAACTTAAAATCAAATAAAAAAAACAAAAATGGGAAGGGGGGGTGGATGTGGAGTAGGAGCCTAGAGGTTGACTAGGCTGTGACTGTGGCAGTGTAGGTGGAAGTGGCGGTGGTGGAGGAGGAGGAGGAGGAGGTAGCCCACACTTTTTATTGTTTGTTTGTTTTTTTTTTTTCTAATTGGGGTAGCCCCCAAAATATTGAGACATGTCTATTCTGCAGGAGGTACAGACAAGTCTTGTGGGATCCATGCCTGGTTCATTTTAATAAGGTTAGCTTGTCCACGTTGGCTGTGGACAGGCGGCTGCACTTGTCTGTGATAACGACCCCTGCCGTGCTAAACACACATTCGGACAATACACTGGCTGCAGGGCAGGCCAGCACCTCCAAGGCATAAAGGGCAAGCTCAGGCCATGTGCCCAATTTGGAGACCCAGAAGTTGAATGGGGCAGACCCATCAGTCAGTACGTGTAGGCGTATGCACACATACTGTTCCACCATGTTTCTGAAATGCTGCCTCCTGCTAAGACCTTGCCTATCAGCTGGTGGTGCTGTTTGTTGTGGCGGGCGGCTGACAATGCTTTGCCACATTTCGGCCATGCTAACCCTGCCTTCTGAGGTGCTGGTGGTGCCACAGCTGCGTTGGTGGCCTCTTCCTCCTCTTCCTCAGCCTTCGCCTTGTGCTTCCACTGAGCCCCGGTGTCATTTGGGAATGCCCTCAGCAGCGCCTCTACCAGTGTGCACTTGTAGTCGCGCATCTTCGTCTCACGCTCCAGTGAGGGAATTAAGGACGGCACGTTGTCCTTGTAACGGGGATCCAGCAGGGTGGCCACCCAGTAATCAGCATGTAGTCAGCCATGTGTGCCAGGCTGCCCAGAGGCAAAGACAAGCTGTCCTCTGTGGGAGGTGTATCATCTGTATCCTCTGTATCCCCCCAGCCATGCTCCAGTGATGCCCACAAGCTGTGTTGGATGCCACCCTGCTGCGGTTCCTCCTCCTCCTCCTCATGACGATCTTCCTCATCCTCCTCATCCTCCAGAACTGTGCCCTGGCTTTAATATTTTTTACCTGGCCTATGCTGGTGCAGGAATCCACCCTCCGGGCCATTTGTGAATGACTGGCCTGATAACCGTGGAAATGACCCCTTTTCCTCCTCCTCATCCTCCTGTGCCACATCCTCTTCCATCATGGCCCAAAGTGTTTTTTTCAAGGAGACATAGAAGTGGGATAGTAACGCTGAGAACTTCGTCATCGGCACTGGCCATGTAGGTGGAGTACTCGAAACACCGCAATGTGGTACACAGGTCTCGCATGGAGGCCCATTCGTTGGTGGTGAAGTGTTGCTGTTCCACAGAGCGACTGACCCGCGCGTGCTGCAGCTGAAACTCCACTATTGCCTGCTGCTGCTCGCACAGTCTCTCCAGCATGTGCAAGGTGGAGTTCCACCTTGTGGGCACGTCACATAGAAGGCGGTGAGCGGGAAGGCCAAAGTTCTGCTGCAGCGCAGACAGGCGAGCAGCAGCAGGGTGAGAATGCCGAAAGTGCGCACAGACGGCCCACACTTTCTGCAGCAGCTCTGACATATCCGGGTAGTTTTTTAGAAATTTCTGTACCACCAAATTCAGCACATGCGCCAGGCAAGGGATGTGCGTCAAACCGGCTAGGCCCAGAGCTGCTACGGGATTTCGCCCATTGTCGCACACCACCAGGCCGGGCTTGAGGCTCAGTGGCAACAACCACTCATCGGTCTGTTGTTCAATGTCCGTCCACAGCTCCTGCGCAGTGTGGGGTTTATCCCCCCAACATATCAGTTTTAAAACAGCCTGCTGTTGTTTCCCCCTGGATGTGCTGAAGTTGGCGGCGAAGGTGTTACGCTGAGCGGATGAGGAGGTGGTAGAGGAGGAGGAAGCGCAGTAGGAGGCAACAGGAGGCAAAGACAAATGCCCTGCAATCCTGGGTGGCAGAAGGACATGAGCCAAATGTCTAGCCGCCCCAGGCCCACCCGCCACTACATTTGCCCAGTGTGCAGTTAGCGAGATATAGCGTCCCTGCCTGTGCTTACTGGTCCATGTATCAGTGGTTATGTGGACCTTGCCACAGATGGCGTTGGGCAGTGCACACTTGATCTTGTCCCCAACTTGTTTGTGCAGGGAAGGGATGGCTCGCCTGGAAAAGTAGTGGCAGCTGGGAACCACATACTGTGGGACAGCCACCTCCATCAGGTTTTTAAAACTATCTGTGTCCACCAGACGGAATGACAGCATTTCAAAGGCCTGGAATTTGGAAATGCTGGCATTCAGGGCCAGGGATCGCGGGTGGGTAGGGGGGTACTTCCTCTTTCTCTCCAGTGTTTGGGAGATGGAGAGCTGTAAGCTTCCATGGGACCGCGTGGAAATGCTTGGGGACGGTGGCAGACATGGTGGCGTTGCTGTCACATGCTCTGTTTGCTTTGTGGCAGGTGACACTGTCACTGTAGAGGTGGAGGAAGAGGCAGAGGCAGCAGCAGAAGAGGAAGCAGGAGGAGGCCGAGGTTTTTTGAGGTAATTATTCCAATGCAGCTTGTGCCTTGAATTTAGATGCCTGATCATGCAGGCTGTGGTCAGGTTTAGAACACTCATACCCTCAGTTTCAGAGTCATATACTGTCTCCAGCCGAGTCTTTCATCATTGTGGTATTTTTATGTATACTTATGATAACAAATCACCAATAAGAGAGACAAGAAGGAGAAGAAAACCATAGAGACGCGTGTTCTCTGTAAATACAAAAGATTACCCATCTCCCATCTCCTCCCCTACGACACCCTGCTTTTTTCACCCCATAGAAATTCTATCAAGTTATCGTTATTATTATTTAACCACTTTCCCCCGGTCGTCTCCCCCTATCCGTCTTGAGCACATTACTTGTAGCCCTATCCAACCCCTTTTACCCCACCCCACTTCACCAACCGAACAAAAAAAAAAATAAATAAATAAAAAAAAAAAAACCCTCCTCATTCTCCGTCTCTCCTCCCCCCCTGCATTCCGGCATCTCCGCCTACGCCCCACCGTCATGACCTCTCACGTTCTTAGTTACCTTTAGTAACGGGTAAATGGGCCCCATATGGCCACATACAAATCAGCCTGATCCTTCCCCAGTAATGTTAGCTCTTCCATTTCCTGGATGTCACATATCTTTTCTATCCATTGGGATTTAGTCGGCGCCACATCCTTTTTCCACAGAGCTGGTATACATGCTTTGGCAGCTATTAATAAATGTTTTAATAATGAGTTTTTGCAATTTTTAACAGATAAGATAAGTATGCGGCTGGCTTCATCCCAAGGGATATCCCTGTCAATTCCTGTACCCCCTCATTTACCATTTCCCAGAACTATTTTATTTCCAACAGTCCCAGAATATGTGGATTAGGGTGCCCTCAGATTCTTGGCAGCGCCAACATCTATCCGAAGTCAAAGGAAATTTCTTATTTAGAGCTGTAGGCGTCTGATACCACCTTGTGAGAAGTTTTAACCCCCCCTCCTGATATCTGCTAGCTACTGAGGCTTTATGTGCGAACAGTAAGATTCTATCTTTTTGCCTTTGCGTAAATTTGATACCCAGGTCTATTTCCCACTTCGCCAGGAATGGAAGGTTTTGTGGGGCTGTGGCCGCTATTAACGACGCGTAGGAAAACGATAGTAGGTGTCTCGCTGGTTCCCCAAAATGCAAGCTTGTTCAAATACTGTCAAAGCTCTTAATTCCGCGTCTACTCCCCCCCATTGCTTTAATAGCAGAGCTTAGCTGGGCACAGTGAAGAAAGTCTAGCCTATCTTGAAACTCTCTTCTACAACTAGCGTGCCCCATAGGTCTGTTGTCTTTGCTAAAATGTATGAGGCGGAAGAAGCCCTGCCTCCTCAGAGAATCAAACTGACTATCTTTAATACCTGCCTAAAACATTGGGTTACCTATAATTGGAATAAGGGGACTGGGCGAGGGGGCTATATTTGCATGTTTAAAGAGTGGCCTCACCACTTTTAGTGTCGTCCCAACCAGGGGGTGACACCCTACCGGGTCTAGTACGTCAGCCCTTTTCAGCCAAGGCAAGCCTGGCAGTGGGAGGTCAACTGTTGCTTCCTCTACCTGAGCCCATTGCTTTGGATTTATCATATGGATACACCATTCCATTACTCTGGTTAGGTGAACTGCCTTGTAATATTTTACTGGATCCGGTAGACCAATCCCACCTTACGGTTTTGGAAGTGACAGGATAGTCCTGCTCACTCGAGCAGGTTTACCTGCCCAGATAAATTTTGAAAATCTTACCCGTAGGTCCTTTAGGAAACTCACTGGTAAACTTATTGGCAAGGATTGCATGAGATAGATCAAGCGAGGCATTATGTTCATCTTAATTACATTGGTCCGCCCAAACCAAGTGAGAGTCTCTTTGTCCCACTTAGTAAGGTCGGACTTAAATTGTCGAAGGAGTGGAGCGAAGCTGAGTTAAAAATTTTTACTCAACTTTCTAGGGATTTTAGTTCCTAGGTACTGGATATGGGAGTTTGACCATTTACAGCGACAGGTCTCCCTTATTAGCTCCGTCATTTTAGCTTCTATATTTAGACTTAACCCTTCCGATTTTGCGTAGTTCACTTTGTAGTTGGATAAGTTGCTGTATTTATTGAGTTCACTTAGTAGGGCGATCATAGATTTTTTGGGGTTAGACAGAGCAAAGATCAGATCATCCGCGTATGCAGCTATCTTATGCTCCAAGCCTTTTGTTGTTATACCACTTATCTCTTGGCTTGCACGTACTGTGCGTAGGAAGGGCTCCAGCGTAAGAATAAAAATAAGGGGGTACCCTGTCGCGTACCATTTTGAATGGGGAATCCTTCTGAGTAACTGCCATTTACCTTCACTCTAGCTGATGGTATCGAGTATAAGGCCGAGATCCAGTTACCCCAGCCCCCTTAGGAGAGACCAATGTGTTGTAAAGTCGCTTTTATAAAAGTCCAGTCTACCCTATCAAATGCTTTCTCCGCATCTGCGGAGAAAAGCACTAAGCTTAGCTTTCTGCTAGTAGCAAAATGAATTATATTTACCACTCTTTGTTCGTTTTCTTTCCCCTCTCTCCCTCTAAGTGATATGATATCACTGTTCTAAAATCATCTAAAAACTCTATGTGAAACTATAGCAGAGTGAAACCATATCCCTGTTCTTCTCTCTGCTGTAGTTTCACACACAGTTTCCAGATGTTTGCAGAACAGTTTGTCCCGGTTTTAGTTAAAGTGTCACACACAGTTTCCAGATGTTTGCAGAACAGTGATATGGGTTCGCCCGGTTTTTGTTAAAGTGTTACACACAGTTTCCAGATGTTTGCAGAACAGTAGTTCAGTTTGTCCCGGTTTTAGTTAAAGTGTTACACACAGTTTCCAGATGTTTGCAGAACAGTAGTTAAGTTTGTCCTGGTTTTAGTTAAAGTGTTACACACAGTTTCCAGATGTTTGCAGAACAGTAGTTCAGTTTGTCCCGGTTTTAGTTAAAGTGTTACACATAGTTTCCAGATGTTTGCAGAACAGTGAGAGTGAAATTGATTTTGGCCCTGTTTGACTTGATGACAAGACGTTTGTAGACCTTTGACACACATT
>BLSH010101287.1:102604-115425 GCA_018402905.1 Glandirana rugosa | reverse complement strand
GTGATACCTCCACCTCACATCTAATAACTGCTTACCAGAGGTAAGCGCATAAGCGCTTTGGCTGTACCCCAGCCCGGGTCCCCCCTGGGGATAAATACGACAATCTTGGGGTCCTGATGTAGCAGAGTTGGCTTGGGTGAACCACAGAGGTAGTGGAAAGGGCTAACCGGATCCGCCTCCCGGCGTTGGTAGGATAGCAGTCCAATAAGGTTCTTTACACCCCCAGGTAAACTCACCACGGCACCCAAAGAAAGAGAAGGTACTGATAGTGTGATACCATTTCAGTGGATTTAATAAAATAAAAGTATTGCACTTACATCAGATAAAAACAACAAGGGCGTCCAAGAACATTAAGCCGGCCGGCTGTAGACTTCAAACACTCAATGGCAGTGACGTCAGCGCGTCTTCCCCGACGTACGTTTCATCTACCGAGACATAGTCATGGGGCTGGGGCCTCCTTATCCTCCTTTGTATTGCTATCTAAATAAACCTAGAGACAAAATGAAATTCTCCAGACCATGCACGACATTTGAAGAACTCTGCACGCAGTCCGAACCACAAAGACATTTGATCTCGACACTATATGCCGCCCTATTCACCAACTCAGACATCAAACAAAACACTTTCATTAAATCTTGGGAGAAGGACCTAAATATAGAGATATCCCCAATGGACTGGGAGAATATCTTCACACACATCCACAAAGGGTCGATAAATGTCTCAGCCCAAGAAAATGGGTTCAAAATACTCTCAAAATGGTACAAAACCCCTCAACGACTTCACAAAATGAACCCATCCATCACACCAAAATGCTGGCGCTGCTCCGAGGAAATGGGTTCTTTTCTACATATTTGGTGGTCCTGCCCCAAGATTGTTCCCTTTTGGACGGAAGTACACCGCCTGACTTCCCAGATCTCATCATACACCCTAGAGTTCTCACCAGCACAACTACTCCTCCATCACACTTCAATTCCCCAAAAACATTACAGGAAATCCCTCACACTACACCTACTCAACGCAGCCAAAATGACCCTTCCGGCCTATTGGCAATCATCCAACCCCCCCACTATACAGGACTGGTTCAAGAGAATTAATAAAATACAAGAAATGGAGGATCTAATTCACCAAGCAAATGACACCTCACAAAAATTCCAAACCATATGGACCTGTTGGCAATATTTCAAGACATCGGCAGAATACTCCACACTCACAGCAACCTCGTAAAGACAAACATGACCTCACATAACACATAATGACAAATACCTGAAGTCACACTCAAGAGATGACCCCCAGGTCACCTCTAAATACACACACAAACAAGGAGAAGTCCTTTACCCGATGGACCAGCCCGGCGGGGCCCTCCGCGGCGCCCCCGCCCTGCCTCTTGCCCCCCGATGGGGGTGGCCGGGCGGTCTGGAGGCGCCACGGGGAGTCCCGAGAAAGGCAGAACACCCTAAACCATGAAATCACGTACCATACCCCTGGTGTTCTCAATATTCAAGACGCAAACGCTAGGATTCTCTAACGAATAACACAATATAGCTCAACATATTTGGAACTATGACATGAACAGATGTTACTCCATGTTAGATATAAGGCTGAAGCCTCATATGTTTACAGAAGTCATATTATGTTTCTTATGTTCAAAAACAGAAGCTGAAAATGTAACACACCCTCTATTGACATGTATGTATTTTCTGTATCTGTTCTCAATAAAATACTTTTGGAACTAAAATATAATCTATTCTTGTATATGTTTTATGATAGTTGGAAAAGAACGTGTAATCTTTCTCAAATGTGTTTATAACTCTCCAGCTATCAACTAGTTGAAGGTCTTGGAGAAGTTGCTGGCATTTATGGATTTTAGAATGGGAGATGTGGGAAGTTCCTCTTGATGTATCCAATAGAGGATCGAGAGCCAGGTTCAAGTCCCCCCCATTATTAGGTGGCCCTCCTTATATTGTTCCACCAAAGGTAATAGGGCTTCTAAGCATGAGACCTGGCCCTCATTGGGTAAATATATACTTACTAGAGTGACTTTTTGTTCATAAAGGGTCCCCTGAACCAGAAGAAGGCGTCCTTCTCCATCCACTATCACCTTTATTTCTTTCCACTGAATATTCTTTGAAATTAAGATCGATACTCCCTTTGCTTTTGAGCTATTTGAAGCACTGTGATAGGCGTGAGGGAATCTACTATCTCACAATTTGAATCTTTTATTTTGTTTAAGATGAGTTTCTTGGATAAAGGCGATATTGGTCTTTAATCTCCACAATTCACTCAACAGCCTAGTCCTTTTCCTGAGGCTGTTGAGCCCTTTAACATTATAAGATGCTAAGGTGACACGCGGCATAGTTAACTTCTCCTAGAAGTGAGAACTGGGGTGGAAGAGAGTCAGAGCAGAGGGAAAAGAGAGGAAAAAAAAAAAAAAACACCCCTTCCCAAACAATCTCAACCCTGGACGCGCTCTACGTGGGTCCAGTCTGAGAACAAAAAAAAAAAAATACCTCAAGAAGAACAACAAAATCTCTACTACGGGAGTGAGGTGTTTATATGTGGAGGAGAATTACCCAGACAGCGGTGTCCCGAGCCCCTCATCCCCAGCCAAAGACCCTCCATCCCTTCTGATATAGGCCTATTTATATTACTCTGCCTAACTTCCTTTATGGTATCTATCTACCTCACATTAATCTTATGGCCTATTGGGTATTTCCATTCGTCTGTCCTGAGTGTCTTGCACGTCGATCCAATCTGGGATCAAGACAGGCTCAGATCCCAAAAACTGGAATATGGTCGGAAGCTGATCTGGATGTTTTAATACAATATTACGATCTTGCAGCGTTATTATTAGCGCCAGAGGATGGCCCCAACGATAAGAAGCTCCCTGTTTCCTGATTACTTCCAACAATGGTTTCAGTAAGCAACGTCTAAGTAGAGTCTGTTTACATAGATCAGAATATAGTTGAATCTCTGCACCTTCTAAGGTACACGGGCCATGTTTCCATGCGGCCCTAAGAATTGCTTCCTTTATAGAGAAAAAGTGAACCCTACACAGCACATCTCTTGGGTCTGGCTGGGAGGGATTGCGTATCGATGGAACTCGGTGGACTCGGTCCATTTCGATGACTATATCTGGAGCGTTACGTAGTAATGAATTAAAAATAGAGGACACTGTTTCTCGTAAGGACTTTCCCAAGACAGTCTCTGGTATTCCCCGTAGTTTTATATTATTTCATCTGCTTCGATTTTCAGCTTCCTCCATTTTCATTTGTAGCGAAATTAAGCGTTGGTGATGATTTTCCAATTTATTTTCTATCTTATCTAACTCTGCTCCTGTCGCTGACTGTTGTCCTGGATCCGTTGGTCAGCTTTGTCCACTTTTTCCTTCACTGACTCTATCTCCTGTCGTATGATTCCTGTAAAGTGAGTCATCATTTCCTGAATGTCCGTTTTTGTCGGTAAGGCCTGTAGGAGCTGCTTAATATTTACTTCCTCATCTTTAGTAAAGATTGTAGAGATTTCTTCTCAATCGCTTTCCTCCTGTTGTTCCGACGTGTGTGAGGTGGAGGGTGCGTCCGAATTTGCTGGTATGTTATGTATTACATTCGACCTGGCCTCCTTCATTGGCCCTATGTCTAGATCCACAACAGTCTCCCCGACAGTCTCCGGGCGACCTCTGCTCTCCCCTTGGGGTGCTGAGGGTAAAGGACCGATGCCTTCCTCATCCCCACATGGGGCCCTTCCTCTATTCTGATTAAGCTCATTTGGCACTTGTAGAGATGTATGTTGATTGATCTGCTGTGTCTGTCCCTGAAAAGGTGGTTGCAACAAGTGCTGTGTAGGCAGTCCCATCTCCAAAATCTCCGGGGTGCGTGGTGTGCGTGAAGGGATGCTGGAAGGAATACTGGTGGGGTCACTGGAAGGGGCTCTTTTGTCTACCCAGTACCGTGTGATGTACAGGTAGGGTTGTTGCTGGGGGAAGTAACTTGTGCCAGACCTCTTGACCTTTTTTCCTTTTTTGGACATGTATTGGCCTTATAGTTACTTAAGGATCTTACTCTCCCCGTAGGTGAACACAAAAGGGGGGGAGGAAAGGAAGGCGGGGGGTGGAGCAACGATCGGTGGAGCTCTGCTGAGTGTGGGTTGGGTAAAGGTTGACTCGCAAATGTATGTCCTATGAGTCTATATACCGTATACCCGGTCTTAGGTTTTAACGCTCAAGGTCGGTCTCACCTGAAGATTGTTGATTGATTGAATAGATGATTGAATAGATGATCGAGTAGATGATAAATTTGACGTGAGCAGACCTAACCTTCAAGCCTTCAAGGATTTTTCTATTTATCCCCCTTTTCCCCTTTTTTTCATGCAGGCTGTGGTCAGGTTTAGAACATTTATACCTCGGCTCAGGCTATCATTGTACAGCTTGCAAACCACTCGTGTCTTGTCGTCAGCACATTGTCTGAAGAACTGCCACGCGGGGGAACGCCTTTGAGCTGCCTTTGGTGTGCTAGGTCCCTGGGTGTGGTTGGCAGTAGCAGGCCTACTGTCTAGGGGACGCTCGCTCCGCTTTTGCAACCTGCTTCCTCTTTTGCTGTGCTGGTGCCTCTGTGCGACCACCACCTCTTCCTCCAAACTGCACACGTCACTCGCATGACACTCATTCCATGTGGGGTCTAGGACCTCATCATCGTCCTCCACATCATCTTCCACCCATCCTTGACCACTGCCCTTCTTGTCAGTCTGCACACTGAGGAAAGCTGCAGCAGTTGGCACCTGTGTTTCGTCATCATCAGAGACCTGCTGCGCTGGTGTTTCCATGTCCTCATCCTGCAACAGAAGTGGTTGGGCATCGGTGCACTCAATGTCTTCCACTTCTGGGGCAGGGCTATGTGGATAGCCCATGGAAAGCACACCAGGAGAGTCATCAAAAAGCATAAGAGTCTCTTGCATGATTTGGGGCTCAGACTGCTTGGCTAATTTACAAGGGGCTGAGGTGAAAGACAGATGGCCATGGGGTTCAGGTGCCAACTCTGAGCTTTCATCAAGGGACCGGGAGGGAGACAATGTGAAGGAACTGGAGGCATTGTCAGCCACCCAATCTACTATCGCCTGTACTTGTTCTGGCCTCACCATTCGTTGAGCAGCATTCGGGCCTAACATATAACGTTGAAGGTTCTGTCGGCTACTCGCACCTGAGGAAGGTGTTTCATGTGTGCGTGTAGCTGGCACAGATCGACCACCTCCTCTCCTTCCAACAGGAGCTTCACCAACACCACCAACACCAGCAGCACCATGACCACGTCCCTTATTTGACGCTCTCCTCATTCTGCCCACAAATGTACTATGTAGCACTATTTAAGTATTTATTAATACAAAAAAAAATGAATAATAAATTATTCTTCTTCTACAGGAGCAGCAGGAACCTCTCCCTATAGAACTAGGAGATGATTTTAGAACAATAATCTGTCCCTTACAGCACCAGCAGGAACCTCTCCCTTTAGAACTAGAGATGATTATAGAACAATAATCTGTCCCTAACAGCAACAGCAGGAACCTGGCCCTATAGGAGTAGGCGATGATTTTAGAATAATAATCTGTCCCTTACAGGACCAGCAGGAACCTCTTCCTTTAGAACTAGGAGATGATTATAGAACAATAATCTGTCCCTTACAGCAACAGCAGGAACCTGACCTTATAGGAGTAGGCAATGATTTTAGAACAATTATTTGTCCCTTACAGGACCATCAGGAACCTCTCCCTTTAGAACTAGGTGATGATTATAGAACAAGAATCTGTCCCTTACAGCAACAGCAGGAACCTGACCCTATAGGAGTAGGCGATGAGTTTAGAACAATAATCTGTCCCTTACAGGACCAGCAGGAACCTCTCCCTTTAGAACTAGGAGATGATTATAAAACAAGAATAATTATTCAGCGCAAAAATCGTAAAATTGCAAATTACTAATTGGACTATTACACAGCAAGCTGAACACCAATGGAAATCCACAACACCATTAAAAGAAATAATAATACGATAAAGTGCAGCGCTATGTCAAAAATTATTTAAAAGTCCTTTTCAAAGTCCTTTAGAAATCAATAGATTGATGCTTTCTAATTGTGAATGTGCATCTTAAAGATTCATTACAGGTGGCCGCTCACCTTCAGATATCAGGCTCAAAGCCTTAGTACACCTTCCCTCATAGGGTTCAAAAGTGAAAACACTGCAGATGGAATCAGTCGAATCTCCTCGGTATATGCATGAAAAAAGAGAAAGAAATGTGCACATCTAGTGTTCTCTGTATAACAGTTCACAAAGGAAGATAGTCCCCCTGGTGCTGGGAATAATATAAGATGGACACAGGTGTGTAAACAAGATCCTCCACCACACTTATGAACACACTGCCTCTCACCTTCCCCTCAGGACCACAAGGCCCATAATGCACCTTCCACACTGTGGGAAAATGAACTGCTGCCGACTTGACTCCTCACTCAATGAGTTGACCGATGTACTCCCATGCAAAAAAGAAATGCCACATCTAATGCTCTCCGTATAGACACTTCTTTTATTAGTAAAGTATAAAGTAAAACTCACATTTAAAAGCACCCGTTCCGAGTGCAATTCTCACAGCACAGATCCATGTACACGCGCTGCTGACACAAAGATGGCCGCGGGTGACGTCAGACGCCGCTCCTCCACGTACGCGTTGCGTCCTGGGCGGGACTTCCTCAGCGTGGGAGCTCGGCCTATCACGTCACCCATAAGCCTTTTATACCCTCAACAACTTCCGGGTCAAGATACGTAGCCTGGGGCCAATCAATACATCTCAATGGCTCACCAGTGACCCATAAGTTCCTCAATGATAATAAAATGATTGCACAACACCCTTAAAAACAAATAATAAAATTACACTTCCTACGACCTCCCCTACTAATATGTAACCACCAAGGCGCTAAATTATCAATAATGTAAAAACTCTAACCTCCGGAACCAATAGTGCTTATTAATGTTCAGGTAGGGGAATAGCTCCCTCTAATGTTAGAATATTTTATAGCACCCAATTATGGATATTAGTAAATTTGCTCAGATTACACAGGGAGAAAATTACAAATAATAAAAAGTAATAATAAAACGTCCTCAGTCATCCCGCGACCCATCCTTATGCCAATGTGTCAGCTTACAATGAACAGTCACAATAACAGTAAAATAAAATATTAGCATAATAGAATAAAAAATAAAAAACATATATAATAAAACAAAGGGGAGAAAATATAATTAAAAATTAATAAAAACTCAATCATCTGTCTGAAATAAAGCAATTCAAATCAAACTCAACGTTCAAGCTGGCAGGAGCCAATAAACCTGTTTCAAATATCCAAAAGGACTCCCTCCGGCTTAAGCGTCGAACATAGTTACCCCCTCGCCAATGATGGGGTACCTTTTCAATCCCCCAAAATTTTAAACCTCTGGGGTCCCTTTTATGATAATCCCTAAAGTGTTTAGAAACTTATTCTAACCTGTAAGGGTCTGGAGGTCCTCCCAATATATTGATAACCACATTGGCATTCCAACATATAGACGACCTCTTTGGTAGCACATGTAATCAGGTTTTTAATGACATAGCTCTTCCCTGTGACCGAGGAGCTAAAATCCTTCCGTTTCTTTCTATTATTTCTAACAGTATTACATGCTAAACATTTACCACACGCATAAAAACCCGAAAGAAAGGAAAAAAATGTGATTTTCAGAATAAGTCGGTGGATCTATTACTCCCGGGGCAATGATGTCTCTAAGTGTTGGGGCTTTACCGTACACAAATTGGGGTCTATTTGGTAAAACTGGGCCTAGAAAATGATCCTGCTTAAGAATAGGCCAATGTTTCTGGACAATCCTTTCAATTTTCCTATATTGAATGCTGTAATCAAGAACAATCCGGAATTCACTTGTCCCTGAGGGACCTGTTTTGGGTTGGTTACTCAACATGCCTCCTCGGTCTAAGGCCTGTACCTTATCTCTCTCCTTTCGGATAAGATCTTGGCTATACCCTTTTTGAGAAAATCTTTGAATCAGTACCTCTGATTGAGACACAAAATCACTCTGAGGAGCAATTCCGTCGAAGTCGCACAAATTGGCCCCTCTGTATATTAACTAACCAATTTTTATGATGACAGCTAGTCAGGGGTATATAGGAATTTCTGGTAGATGTAAACAGGAATGGCGCTGTCTATGATAAAGTGTGTTAAGAGTAGTTGATAAATGGATGTCCTAGCTACCCACAGGGAGATGAGATCTCTTCTGGGAGTTTAGGGTAATTAACGATATCGGTGATCTTACTTATCAAAATTACTAAGTGCAATGTAAAAATGTACCATAGTGTTCATATATAGATAATCCGTAAATGTCCGTAAAAACATTAAAGATATAAATGTTTAAAATCTTAAATGTTCTTATAGTACTCTTTCCTTGTGAGTCATATAAATATTCCAATCTGTGCAAAAGGTGACTTTCTGTGCTGTTTAAAACCGTTCTTTGCAATACTCTTCCAGGTGAATCATATACAATTCCAATTTACCTGAGGCGCATTACCCCTGCAGGGGTGGGAAGGTTCTGGTAAGTGGGGACACACTGGGGGGGGCACGAGTGGACATCACCCCCCTCCCTCTTCACAACGGATATTCAGGCAGCACAGAAAGTCACTTTTTGCACATATTGGAATTGTATATGATTCACCTGGAAGAGTATTGCAAAGAACGGTTTTAAACAGCACAGAAAGTCACCTTTTGCACAGATTGGAATATTTCTATGACTCACAAGGAAAGAGTACTATAAGAACGTTTAAGATTTTAAACATTTATATCTTTAATGTTTTTATGGACATTTACGGATTATCTATATATGAACACTATGGTACTGAGCACTTTAGAATGTATTTAAAACGTGCATTTTGTACAAGGATTTTTGGTTCGTTTACATTTTTACATTGCACTTAGTAATTTTGATAAGTAAGATCACCGATATAGTTAATTACCCTAAACTCCCAGAAGAGATCTCATCTCCCTGTGGGTAGCTAGGACATCCATTTATCAACTACTCTTAACACACTTTATCATAGACAGCGCCATTCCTGTTTACATCTATCATTATTTCCTTCCCTCTCAGGAGGGAGTCCCTGGAAGGCAGCAGTCTTTTATTTATATCATCTATCCCAGCGCAGGAAAACATCTATATTGCATATAGGAATTTCTATCCGTCGGTTTGAAGTAATTCCTAGTTTTAAAAAAATCCCCCTCCTTAAAGATTTCCAAGTCAAGAAACACCATACAATCAGGGTTTATATTCCATGTTAATTCGATGTTTTTCGTATTGCTATTAATTTTTGTCATAAAGACTTCTAAGTCAGATAACTCCCCATTCCAAATTATTACTAAATCATCGATAAATCTTTTATAACATGCCAATTGTGGGGGGGGGTGGGTGGGAAAAAACTGTCTCTTCCTCCCAGTGGGCCATAAAGAGATTGGCCACACTGGGAGCAAAACGAGCTCCCATCGCCACCCCCTTGACCTGTAAATAATATTGGCCACCATATCAAAAATAATTTTTCAAAAGGCAAAACTTCAAACTTTTAAATAGGAATCTTATATGTTTCTTAGATAGCTCAGAATTATCCAGAGCCCACCGTACAGAGGACAAAGCTTCCTTATGGTCAATTATAGTATACAGCGAACTTCCGCTGTAACTATATAGCTAGGGGATGCAGATTTCAGTGATTCCAAAATCTGAATGATATGTTTGGAATCCTTCAAATACGCTTTCGTCTTAGTGACTAACGGCTGAAGATAGGAATCTATGTACTGACCCAATCTTGCTGTTATAGAATCCATACCATTCACTATGGGACGCCCTGGAGGGCATTCACTATTTTTATGTATTTTAGGTAAAACATATATCACAGGGGTCCTGCAGAATAAGGGGTCCAAATATAAAGCTTCCTTTTTAGTCAAAATTCCTCTGTTTTCCCTTTCTCCACAAGCACATGGAGTTCTCCTTTATATTCAAACATGGGATCTCGTCTGAGTAGTTCATAGGTATCCCTATCCTCCAATAATCGACACATTTCTTGTTTGTAATACTCTTTACTCAAAATCACCAGACCTCCCCCCTTATCAGCCGGACAAATTATTATATCCTTACGGCTTTCTAATGATGAGATACCTTTTCGAAAGATCTCAGGGTCTCTGAGGCGTGGCCGGCCGTTGACAGAGATGGACGCCTGAACATTCAGCTCTGTTCAGCCAAGGACTCCCAGCGACATTAGAGCACACACCAGCACAGGAGTTCCACTCAAATTGAGCACAGAAGGTCCCTAACAGTGTCCACTACATCTGTGGGGAGTCTGAGGATCGCCATTGCACGATCGCGGACACGAGGCCCTCCGGTCTGCAGACAGACACCGCGGTCACAGTGAGGCCTCCGGTTCTAACCTGCCGCCATCCGCACTCAGGAAAGCCAGGTGAGCACCAATTATACCGCACCCGGCATCCCCACTACTGCTCTCCCCTGCAAGGCCGTATTTGTCCGCAATCCACAGAGACAACCGGTGGATTGGCAAAACTTTCCTCACAGAACAGATCGCAGGGTCAGCGTCCGCCATCTTGCGGCCTAGTTGCCAGCGCAGCACCGTGGCACCCAGCCCTCTTCACACGGTGCTGCACATCAGAGACCCTGTTACACAACGCTACTAAGCGTCTCGAGGAGGGCACAGGGACAGCTTTATCACAGCTCAGCCACAACCAACGCGGCGATACCGCATCGCGGCCTTCCCGGTTGGTCCGCCCGCCATCTTGACAGTCCGCACAGTACCACAAACCCGGTCTCTCAGACGTGGGGAAAGGGCATCCCGGACGCCCCGGGTCATTGCTGGATTACCAACCGGGTCCTTAAAAAGACAAATCAACTAAAAATAACAACCATCTTGCAATTAGTCCCCAAGACTCGGGAGAGGATCCTGGAGGCCATTTCTAATTGAGGTCCCGGTCTCGGCCTAGCTGACAGCACATCGCTCAAGCCAGCCTCAATCCAACTCGGTTAATTACATTCAAGTAACAAAATAACCTTGCCTTTGTGGGACTTTTAATATTCTCTGCATGTGCATATTCATCCCCACCTCTCCCTGGGGTACAAATAGCCACCTCACGGCAGTGCTAAAGCATAACCCCCACAGGGCAGCTTTTCCTCTTTCAAGCCCCACAGCATAATTGGAGGCCCCATTAGTGGCAGTTTGGGGAGTCCCTCCTAACCATGGCACCTGTCCTGGGCAACCTAAGTTCAAGAACAGCTCTCTCTCCTATCTCCAAAAGCACCCAAATACAGCCTACTGTGGAGGGGCATGCCCAAATCGAATCACCCCAAAAAAGGGTCACATAAACATATCACGGACTTCTTTCTGGCAGAGGACATGTTGCAATCCCCCAAGGGTCCTAACTCGGCTTCACCACCCACATCGTCCACACCAGCGGAGGGGTTAACCCCACACATTACCATACCAGAGGAAATGGATAGCTCTGAGCATACTTTTCTTCCCTCCCAGATACCACCTTCTGAGAGAAGTAAAAGAGCAGCACAGTCTCCTGCCCTCTCACCTTCTAAGGTTCCTCTTTACAAGAAGCAACATTGGGATACCATCCAGGAAACTTCTGGCACCCAGGACTCACTGGCGGATCTCCCCACAAGCGACCAACCAGCATCAGAACACACGCTAAAAATTATGCTTCTCTCACTACAAAATGATGTCAGAAATGAGCTGCGATCGTCTTTAACAATATTACAATTCAGAGTTGACCAAGTAGAAGTCCGCACGGAGGCTCTTGAAAGACAAGTTACGGATCAAGCTTCCAGGATGTTGGAGGCGTCAGATGCTTTCCATAAGCATACGGATGACATTCACTACCTGCAAGCGAAGGTGGCTGACCTTGAAGATCGTTCCAGGAGGAACAACATCAAATTCAGAGCAGTACCTGAATCGGTCAAACCCGCAGAGCTCACGACATACCTCCAACAGCTATTCCTCAAACTTATACCACAACTGACAAACTCTGAGATGACTATAGACCGTGCTCACAGGATCACCAAACCAAACTATCTACCGGAAACGGTCCCACGAGATGTCCTGGCACGCATTCACTTCTATCAGGTGAAAGAAAAGTTAATGTCCGTAGCGCGTATCCACAAATCCCTCCCGGAACCTTATGCCAACATTTCTCTCTTCACGGACATTTCCGCAGCCACTGCCCGGGAACCGCAGGGAATTCAATCAAGTGACAACAATCCTGCGTGAATGCAACATACCATACAAATGGGGATTTCCAGCGAAACTGATCGTTACTTATAACAATCAACCCACAAATATAGTACTGCGCAGCCTATACCAGTGTGTAAGTAAAAGAACCTTGCCCCTAGTGGTTCTAGGATGTATTGCCACACTATTTCACTGTTAGTAGTTAAATAGGTAAAAAACGAATCATTGCTAGTCAAAGCGACCTTTAGGGGTAAACATACCATACAACGTAAGTGCGTCCTAACAACAGTGAACTAACTTAAGGGACGCCAAGGGCCCGTCACCGACGCCTTTACAGGCACTTCTCTCTTTACAACCGTATTCCAAGGCCCTCCCTAAACACCTATGCGCGATGCCTGTAATTGAAAAGAAAGTGGACTATCTTCACTTACGCACGGTCCTGTAGAGCACCCTGGCAAAGGCCATCTATCAAACCAAACCACTAGGACACTCGTGCCAGATATCAGTAGAGTCTCAAACAGTCAAC
>BLSH010101287.1:77224-89714 GCA_018402905.1 Glandirana rugosa | reverse complement strand
GCTCAGCGGAAGCACAAGGTGAAGGTAGAGGAGGAGGAGGAGGTAGAGGCCACCAACGCAGCTGTGCCACCGCCAGCACCTCAGAAGGCAGGGTTAGCATGGCTGAAATGTGGAAAAGCTTTGTCAGCAGCCCGCCACAACAAACAGCACAACCAGCCGATAGACAACGTCTTAGCAGGAGGCAGCATTTCAGCAACATGGTGCAAGAGTATGTGGGCACACGCCTACACGTACTGACTGATGGGTCTGCCCCATTCAACTTCTGGGTCTCCAAATTGGCCACATGGCCTGAGCTTGCCCTTTATGCCTTGGAGGTGCTGGCCTGCCCTGCAGCCAGTGTATTGTCGGAACGTGTGTTTAGCACGGCAGGGGGCGTTATCACAGACAAGCGGAGCCGTTTGTCCACATCCAACATGGACAAGCTTACCTTTATTAAAATGAATCAGGTATGGATCCCACAAGACTTGTCTGTACCTTGTGCAGAATAAACATTTAGACCGGACTCACACAGCCATTCATATCCTTCTTTTTTTGAATAGGCCTCAATACAAAAAAAAATACCATGTTGGCTACCTCCTCCTACTCCTCTACCACCGACACTTCCACCTACACTGCCACGGTCACGGCCTAGTCAACCTCTAGGCTCCTACTCCACATCCTCCCCCTTCCCAGTTTTTTATTTGATTTTAATTTATTTTCCCTATCCCCATTTTTTTGTAGGGCACTTGCCCTACCCTTACCCCCATTTTACTTCCTTTTGCAGCCCTCTAGGGCTTTCCAGGACTTTGTTACAGCCATTTTTGTGCCTAAAAGTTCGGGTCCCCATTTATTTCAATGGGGTTCGGTGTCCGTGCGATCGTTCGGGTTCCGTCCGGACCCGGACCCGGACTTTGTCCGAAGTTCGGCCGGACCAGCAGAACCCGAACTTCCAGAGGTTCGCTCAACTCTAGTGAAGAGTCAAGTCGGCAGCAGTTCATTTTCCCACAGTGTGGAAGGTGCGTTATGGGCCTTGTGGTCCTGAGGGGGAGGTGAGAGGCAGTGTGTTCATAAGTGTGGTGGAGGATCTTGTTTACACACCTGTGTCCGTCTTCTATTATTCCCAGCACCAGGGGGACTATCTTCCTTTGTGAACTGTTATACAGAGAACACTAGATGTGCACATTTCTTTCTCTTTTTTCATGCATATACGGAGGAGATTCGACTGATTCCATCTGCAGTGTTTTCACTTTTGAACCCTAAGAGGGAAGGTGTACTAAGGCTTTGAGCCTGATATCTGAAGGTGAGCGGCCACCTGTAATTAATCTTTAGGATGCACATTCACAATTAGAAAGCATCAATCTATTGATTTCTAAAGGACTTTGAAAAGGAGATGATTATAGAACAATAATCTGTCCCTTACAGCAACAGCAGGAACCTGACCCCATATGAGTAGGCAATGATTTTAGAACAATAATCTGTCCCTCTAAGCAGTAGACTCTACCTAGTCCAGTCAGATCGTTCTGTAATGCAGGATGAGATCTGCAATCTGTCCCTCTAAGCAGTAGTCTCTACCTAGTCCAGTCAGATCGTTCTGTAATGCAGGATGAGATCTGCAATCTGTCCCTCTAAGCAGTAGACTCTACCTAGTACAGTCAGATCGTTCTGTAATGCAGGATGAGATCTGCAATCTGTCCCTCTAAGCAGATCATTCTGTAATGCAAGATGAGATCTGCAATCTGTCCCTCAAAGCAGTAGTAGTAGTCTCTACCTAGTCCACAAGCAGATCGATGAGATGTTATTATATATATCTGCAATCTGTCCCTCACAGTACCGGCAGCATCCTCTCCCTACACTAGTCAGAGTCTCAGAGAGCATGTGACTGCAGCACTAAGTGACTTCAGCTTATAAAGAGGCTGGGTCACATGATGCACTGGCCAATCACAGACATGCCATTAGTAGGCATGGCTGTTATGGCTTCTAAGGGCAAACTAGCGAAACTCTTGTTGATTGGCTGCCCTGCAGCTATTCAACATGCGTGATCAAATACCCAAACCCAGAACCCAAACTTTCTTCAAATGTCTGGGTTTGGGTCCGGGTCACGGACACCCCAAAGTTCGGTACGGACCCGAACTTTACAGTTCGGGCTCGCTCAACTCTAATCTTGAACTATAGCTATGCAATCTGTTAATCCCTTCTGCACCAGCCAAATAATTCTTCTTTCCCTATTGTAAACTTAACCTCTTGTTTCCATACACACCTTACCTGCTTCACAATCTATTGGACAAAAGACCAACTCGTATTGTACCAAAAGAAGCCTCCAACAATATCCCAGAGACAAAATGTTCTATATATCACCACAGATGAGTGAACTTCTGAAAAGTTTGGTCATTTAGAGTTCCACTGAACTTTTTACAAATTCAATGAACTTTGAAATTTGGAACTTCCAAACCGGAAGTCCCGTTAAAGTCAATGGAAGCCCAACACAAGCTCAAACAAGTGTGCAGAAATGGTATAAAATTGAGCAGAGTGGTTTGGAAAACTCAGGGTTGTCTGGCCTGATGAGTTGATGGGGCCAAAAAAAAACTTGGAACGTTCCTTTTAAATATTGTACCAGGCATATTAAGATAGAAGGGCGGCAACGGCAGTCAAGTTAGGCCACTTTCACAAGGGCATTCTGTTCAGGTCTGCCTGTCCGCTGTTCAGGTGGACCTGAATGTACGCTCAATTTGTGTTAAAGTTGGTAGCAAATTTTGATGTAGTTTTAGTCTTAGTCTTAGGACTAAAATGGCATTTTAGTTTTAGTCCCATTTTAGTCTTCTGCAATTGTTTTAGTTTTAGTCGTATTTAGTCGACTAAATCTCCAGGACATTTTAGTCGACGAAAACGAATTTTATTCATCTAAAATCTAATGGGTGTAGTTAAATTGTAATGCATTATTTAAGCAGTTCTCTACAATTTCCAAACTCATTATATACTGCTGGAATGAAAAATCTAATAAGGTATTATTTATGGTATTGAGGTATGAACATGCACTACAGACCAGTGTTAATTTTGACATCAAATTTCAATTTAGTTGTCGTCTTTTGACTAAAATGGCATTTTCGTTTTAGTCATATTTTAGTCATCTCAATTGTTCTAGTTTTAGTCATATTTTAGTCAACTAAAATGGTATTAAGTTAGTCGACTAAAATGTTTTAGTCGGTTTTAGTCGACGAAATTAACACTGCAGCCCTATGGAGCGGCGGATGTCAGCGGAGACATGTCCGCTGACACCTGTCGCTCTTCAATCCAATACTGTCTGTGAAATACAGACGAACGGAAACCCTATATTCCATCCATCTGTAGAATCGGATCGGAGCAAATCGGATGACAATGGACAGGCGGTCTGTTGTCATCTGATTCCCATAGAGCAGAGCGGGTCTCTGACAGTTCCGTCTCTGCTCA
The DNA here is from genome assembly GCA_018402905.1 of Glandirana rugosa. Classification (NCBI taxonomy): domain Eukaryota; kingdom Metazoa; phylum Chordata; class Amphibia; order Anura; family Ranidae; genus Glandirana; species Glandirana rugosa. The sequence goes on along the minus strand of BLSH010101287.1, from coordinate 86,291 downwards.
CAGGGCTGCCATCCGTTGGCTCAATGAGGATAGGCGAATCGAAAACAGACCCTTCACACAGAAAGCCTGTGTGAAAGGGCCCTTAAATGAACAATAAGGGACCATCAGTCTTTGGAGAAAGCCCTTGGTCCCTCTCTCCCAGTAGCCTTTTTCAAATCTGAGCTGCCAAAAATAATGATGAAAGCTGGGCTAAGATCTGGCTATCCAATTCCATGAAATTTAATATGAATGTAGCTTTATCAAAAGTTCTGGATCACTTCTTGTATATATAAGGAGTGGCCATCCACTGGAATAATATTTGCTGAACAAGAATTGATGTGGTCTTATTAAATAAATACTTTATAAAATACCCTATGAGCCTAAAAAATACAGGAGGGGGCAGAAGCTAAACAGCAAACAAAGCTGTTTCTGACCAACACAAATAGGTAGCCTTGGAAAGGACTGTTGAGCCTACACACTGTGAACACAGGGGGTTACACACTAATATGTAGCCCACCACACTGCAAATGCATTTTATAGTGATGAGGCTGGAAAATACCACAGCCCCCATTTAGAGTTGAGCGAACCCGGAGTGTAAAGTTCGGGTCCGTACCGGACTTTGGAGTGTCCGTGCCCCGAACCCGGACATTTGAAAAAAAGTCCGGGTTCGGGATTAGGGTATTTTGCACGACTATTCTATAGCTGCAGGGCCGCCAATCAACAAGCGTTTTACTCGTTTGCCCTTAGAAGCCATCACAGCCATACCTACTAATGGCATGGCTGTGATTGGCCAGTGCATCATGTGACCCAGACTATTTTTGGCGCCTGTTGAATAGCTGCAGGCCAGCCAATCAACAAGCGTTTCACTTGTTTGCCCTTAGAAGCCATCACAGCCATGCCTACTAATGGCATGGCTGTGATAGGCTAGTGCATCATGTGACCCAGCCTCTATATGAGCTGGAGCCACTTATGCCGCGTGTCACATTGTCTCAGGCTAGTGTAGGGAGAGCATGCTGCTGGCGCTGTGAGCGACAGATTACCGATCTAATATCATCTCATCCTGCATTACAGACAGATTCCTGGCGGTGCTGTGAGGGGAAAGCTTAGCATTCTAAAACCATCTGATACTGGACTAGGTAGAGTTTACTAGTGCTGTGAGGGACAGATTATTGTTCTAAAATCATCTCCTACTGCTATAGGGAGAGGTTCCTGCTGGTGCTGTGAGGGACAGATTATTGGTGCATGGAGTGATCGGTTGCATCTCTCCGCGGCTCCCGCAGGGATCACCTCGCGAACGGCTATAAGCACAGCTGACTCCGACCAACTACGCTGAAATAGGGGGGAAAGGCAAGGGGGATCCCCACAAAGCGCTAAAGCAACAAACTGCCGGCGAAATCGATAGATTCTTCCCCCGCACGAGTCTCACACAGAGCTGTGCCTCTCCTTCCAAGATGGCGCCGGCCCGCTCCAACGCACGCCACTCGTCCTCGCAGCGGGTGAGTCCTCCACCTTCCTCACCTCAGATAAGGACTAGACAGCGGGCCCGTTCTCCCCCTGATTCAGAACATGGCTCACTCAGATCAGGATGCCATTCCCCAGACTCCCAGCGGTCTGGTTCAACTTGGGACATGGAGGCCTACATTAAAACCCTCCCCACACGCCACGATTTTGTCCGGAGGTTGGAGATATCCTATAAGCAGGAAATCTCTGAATTGCACAAGGATGTCACAGGGAGGTTAGAAGATATAGAACACACTATGGATGACACCATTGCGGCTGTTAACAACCATGAAGCTGTATTGAATGAACATACTGCCCAAATCCAGCTCCTTATGCTCCGTCAGGACAATCAGGAAAATCGGGCCCGCAGGAACAACATACGCATAAGGGGCCTCCCAGAAACTGTATCACCTGCGGAACTTTCTTCAGCCATCAAGGCCATATTTAATGAGCCTCTCCAGCAACCCAAAGACAACCCACTAGAACAAGCAAGCTGCTCGCACACAAGACATCATCCATTTAATGACTCTCACATTGTTCTCCTGCCATATCTGTCCAAGTTAACCATCAATATGAGACGGGCACTAAAACCCCTGACCAAAGCGCTTACTGACAAGCAAATTAAATACCGCTGGGGTTTCCCCTTTCAACTATCTGTAACCCATGAAGGCAAAACGGCAGTTCTACATACCTTAGGTGACCTCCCCAATTTCTTGGGAACCTTCGAAATACCTCAGATATCTATCCCAGATTGGCAGCTGCTAGCTCCCAATGCTGGCCTCCCCATCAATCATAGATGACAACCGAAATCGAAAGGGAAGAAGAAAAGATCTAGATCCAAGATGTCCAAGGCTTCTGAAGGATGAAAAGGGACTCAGGTTTACCTGGAAGTCTCGCCTTTAACCTATTGTGCCGGTCGGTACAGTTTGTTTACACTGTGACTTGTTTCTAGTTCATGGTTCACATAGTAGTTCATGTTGATTTTGTTGCCTCACATAAGAAACCCTACCCTCTGGGGACTGTGAGTACTGTTACTTTGTTCTCACCTCATGCTTACCTGCTATACTGGGCTTCTGATGACATAGTTGCCCCACTCCTACTGTTCGTAGTCTAAAGGCTCCTAGACATTCCTACCCAGGACTCGGAGTGCTGTGCTGACTTTGGCCCATGGCCTGGAAATTGTTTTTGATCATAGACCAAACACCTGCAGTCTGTCCATTGGCCTTGGAGCCATGCTGTTAATTTGTGACATCCAAGAATTTCATTTAATGGTTGATCCGTGCGGACCACCCTGTGCGTCAGTCATGTTCCCCACTTTAGCGTTTTGGACGCCCATGGTGGTCCTTTTTGAATTACGCCTAGCTGTTTACCATATTAGACCCATAAGGTTTTTTTTTGGTTTTTTTTCTCTTTTACTACTTTTATAGTTTTTTCTAGACACCCGATTGGAGGTTTTTCCCACAATTTTTTGTGTAAGAGAAACTGTACACGTGAGTTTTTCAGGTATCACTATTTGTCGTATGTCTTAGTCGCCTCCTGGTAGATACACATGGCGACCTTTTCCACCTCATATATAGGTTCCATATCGAGAAACCAATGCCTGGATTTCTCCCCCTCTAAGCTTTTCTATATTTTACGGGTATGGCGAGCTTCCTCTATATGCATTGCTATCTTTACCACTTAGAACTTTGGAATGAGCGTTAACCACTTTCTAAAAATGTCCTCCCTAAATTGTAGGGGATTTAACACTCCTGAAAAAAGGAATCAAATTTTATATAATTTCCACAAGTGCCATATGCAAATTTTGCTTCTACAGGAAACACATTTTAGAGCAGACACTATACCAACACTTCCCCTCAGACATTACTCAAATTGGTTCCATAGTCCTAATCTCGATGCCCACTCGAAAGGAGTATCAATAGCATTCCATGTCTCTTTCTCACCCGAAGTACTACACACACACTGATTGACCCCCTGGGTAGGTTTATTTTTTTGAAGATTAAGTATTTACAAACCATATACACAATTATTAATGTTCATTTTCCTAACCATGACCAACTGGGGTTCCTCCTGTCGTTGACCACCATGCTTCACAAGTTCGGGGCCATCAATGTAATCACGGGCGGAGACCTGAATTGTGCATTGATCCCACGTATGGATACATCGTCTGGTAGGTCCTCTTTATCTCCAGCTTGCTTGACCAAAATTCATAGGCTACTGGCAGACCTTTCATTAATAGATGTGTGGAGAATTTTGAACCCTTCAGGCAGGGACTTTTCATATTATTCCACAGCACATTCCTCTTATAGTAGGATAGATTATATCCTGGTCTCTCAGACCCTATTAGACGCTAGACCTGACTCCACAATTGGGATGACGTTATGGTCAGACCGCGCCCCTGTTCACTTCTCCCTGGGATCGCCCCCACCTGGTCGGAGGGGGTTCACATGGAGACTGAACGATAATCTGCTTAGAGACTCAGTGTGCACACAGGCGATTTCCCAAGCCATCAGGGACTTTGCAGTGGATCATGCTAAAGATGACACGGCCCCTCTTGTTAAATGGGAAGCTCTGAAGTGTGTGTTATGGGGGGTCTTCATCCAGCACGGAGCACATCTGAAGAAGGCGAGATCCTATGAAATTTCTTCCCTTCTTTCTAAAATCTCAACATTGGAGGCATCCCACAAGCGCACACTTGACAGTGCCACTTTGCTAGATCTCACCAATGCTCATAGGGATCTCCTGAAGCTTTTTTCAGAACGTACTCTAATAGCTAGAGATAGAGGCAAAGCCACTCTCAGGCCAATAAATGTGGTAAATACCTAGCCCACTCCCAAAACCCTAGGGGTACCCGCTTTTCTATCCCTTACTTATTATCCACAGCCAAAGGTAAAATTCATGCTAACTCTGATATCGCTGAAGAGTTCCGCACGTATTATTCTTGCCTATATAATCTCCCACAAAATACCTTGGTGGGTGCAATGCCTTCCACTCAGCAGAGTCAGTCTGACCTCTTGGAGTACATTCAAGAGACAGCCTTACCGGTAATTCCCCTCCAAACAGCAAAGGACCTAGACACTTCCCTCTCTGACTTGGAATTTCTCAAGGTCATTAAGGGTCTTAAAAATGGGAAGAGCCCAGGCCCTGATGGCCTCACAGCCTGCTTCTTTAAAACATTTGCCCCTCAGCTAGCCCCAATTCTAGCGATGGCTTTCAACTCAATGGATAAATCTTGTCTCCCGCCCTCATCCCTTCTTAGAGCGCAGATAGCTGTAATTCCCAAACCGGGGAAGGATCCCTCCCTTTGTAGTAACTATAGGCCAATTTCACTATTGAATTTGGACCTCAAATTGTTACTAAGATCCTGACCAATATCGTTTGCCAGCGCGCCTTCACTCTTGCGACGCGGAGAAAGCATTTGATAGGGTCATTTGGATATTCCTATACCACACACTGGTTCAAACTGGCCTCGGCCCCAAGATGGTTAGCCGTATTATGGCAATGTACTCCTCACCCACGGCCTCGATACTTGTTAATGGCACTCAATCTCCGCCACTGAATATTGCCAATGGCACTAGGCAGGGGTGCCCTTTGTCACCCCTCCTGTTTGCCTTGACAATTGAACACCTAGCGCAAGCCATATGGGCGAACCTGGCAATCCATGGTATTCATACCCCTTCTGTCCATAGCAAACTTGCGTTTTATGCGGATGATCTCCTATTATATGTAACACAACCCCTCATCAGTCTACCCTCCATATTAAAAGAAATCCGTAGGTTCGGGAGGTTTAGTAATTACCAACTAAACCTTTCTAAAATGGAAGCTCTTAATATTTTTCTTCCTCAGGCTATACTCTCTCTCCTTCAAGCAGATTATCAGTTTCAATGGAGACCGAGGGCAATTATGTACTTAGGTACTGCCATTCCGACCCATTTCACCGACATTTATTCCCTCAATTACAGTCCCCTTTTAACTAACATAAGACGTCTACTAGAGTCGCGTGCGGATTTAAACCTTTCCTTGTTTAGTCGCATAAATGTCTTGAAAATGGATATTCCCCCGAAACGTTTTTACCTGTTTCAGACTCTCCCCATCACCCTTCCAATGTCCCTTTTCCGTACACTTAAGTCCCTAGCCATTAAATATGTGTGGCAAGGAAAACACCCCAGACTCAAACACCAGCTTCTATGCCAACCACTGTTGTTGGGAGGCCTTGGACTTCCAGACTTTGACATTTATCATTCTGCATCATTATTATCTTGGCTCCTAGAACGGTTCCCACGCCCGATACCTAAACTTTCGGTAGCGGTAGAACAAGACATGTCGCCTGTGGACCTTAGGGCCCTTCTTTGGGGAAATGATCAGCACTATAAGAAATTGCACACTCTCTCCCCACTGAAATATCTGCACTACAGCTGTGGTACAGGAGACGGGATAAATACATCCTATCTACTGACCCGAGTCCTCTATCCCCTTTATTTGATCACCCCGCGCTACCTGATAGTAGAGAGGTACAGGACTTTGTGATGGGCTCTTCTACAGAGCATATCCAGATGTCATGGCTGACCAAACTTCACCTTAATTCTTTTTGTAGGACCCTACATAATACTAAGCAAACTCATAGAACAATTAAAAATTATGAACACCTATGTACCCTGCCTGAGGTTCCTTGTCACACACTTTCTGAGATTTATAAAATAATTCAAACTAATCTCCATGATATGCTGCCTAAGTACACCAAGGTTTGGTCCGAGTCACTGGGGACTGAGATATCTGACACGGACTGGCAGAAGGCCTTTTTATTCATGCACAAATCTTCAGTCTCCAGCTATGGTCAAGAGAAAAATTATAAAATGTTATCTAGGTGGTATTATGTTCCCACTACTTTACATCGTTTTTTTTCCGGCTTCATCCGACTTGTGTTGGAGGGGTAATCGAGAGCAGGGATCTTATGTACATATCTGGTGGGATTGTTCGCTTATTAAACCCCTCTGGAAAATATTTCAGATGTACACAGACTTATACGATGATCCTTTAGTCTCCAGTCCCCTCATTGCCTTGCTATCTATCCTGCCAGGCTCATTTAAGTCACAAAAATCTAAGCTACTGCGATTTTTTCTCACGGCAGGTAGGCAGCTTATATCCAGATTCTGGAAGGTCACAACCACTCCCCCCTTTTCTAAATGGGTAATCGAGATGAATGATATCATGTTAATGGAGGAACTGGAGGCCCGAGAAAGGGACACTTGGGATAAATTCAGTACATTGTAGACAATTTGGATTCATTATTGCACTTCTTCAAAACTTAAATCTCAGCTTTTACCATAATCCTTCATCACAGTGGCATGCATAACGCCATTCTCCATAATTTCCAATGACAATGCCACCCGTTCAATATAAACCTTAGTACTAACGCATATGAGGGGGGGGGGGCTCGTCAAACCATCCTTTCTTTTCTTTTTTCTTCTTCTTCCTCTCTCTTCTCTTCTTTTTTCCCTCTATAGAAGGTCCTATTCTACTTTACTCTTTTGACTTGTTACACTATCTTCACTTCAGTTGATATTTCTACATCATTTTTCTCCCCTTATTATATATATGTATGAAAGAGATAAACTGTGTAGACCCATGCTTCAACCTGGTAAGGGGAGCTGGTCGCTTATCCAGTGGGGTTCCCCTCCCTCGCCCGGGAGCCCTCGTTTTTGGGCCCTTGGGGGAGGGGGGGACCCCGTGACCAAGTCAAGAGATAATATGGGCTGCCTCAGACGATCTTCCCTGTCTTGATAATGCAAGAACCTGTCCTGTTGTGCAGTTTAACAATCCAGGTATTCTCTTAGTTTAACAAGAAAGACGAGTATCCCCCATTTACCTGCATATAGGAAGTAACAACTTATCTGAAATGTATACCAACTGAAAGGACCTGTACTTTTTGGTTTCATATTCTTTCTTACACCATTTGTAATTATGACCTTTCTTTTCTACGAATAAAAACATATTCAACCATAAAATCATCTCCTACTGCTATAGGGAGAGGTTCCTGCTGGTGCTGTGAGGGACAGATTATTGTTCTAAAATCATCACATGCTGCTAGAGGAAGAGGTTCCTGCTCATGCTGTGAGGGACAGATTATTGTTCTAAAATCATCTCCTACTGCTATAGGGAGAGGTTCCTGCTGGTGCTGTGAGGGACAGATTATTGTTCTAAAATCATCTCCTACTGCTATAGGGACAGGTTCCTGCTGGTGCTGTGAGGGACAGATTATTGTTCTAAAATCATCTCCTAGTGCTATAGGGAGAGGTTCCTGCTGGTGCTGTGAGTGACAGATTATTGTCCTAAAATCATCACCTAGTGCTATAGGGAGAGGTTCCTGCTGGTGCTGTGAGGGACAGATTATTGTTCTAAAATCATCTCCTAGTGCTATAGGGAGAGGTTGCTGCTGGTGCTGTGAGGGACAGATTATTGTTCTAAAATCATCACATACTTCTAGAGGGAGAGGTTCCTGCTGGTGCTGTGAGGGACAGATTATTGTTCTAAAATCATTTCCTACTGCTAAAGTGAGAGGTTCCTGCTATTGCTGCGAGGGGCAGATTATTGTTCTAAAATCATCACGTACTGCTATAGTGAGAGGTTCCTACTGGTGCTGTGAGGGACAGATTATTGTTCTAAAATCATCTCCTACTGCTAGAGGGAGAGGTTCCTGCTGCTTCTGTGAGGGACAGATTATTGTTCTAAAATCATCTCATTATAGTGTTACAGGGAGAGGTTCCAGCTGGTGCTATGAGGGACAGTTTATTGTTCTAAAATCATCTCCTACTGCTAGAGGGAGAGGTTCCTGCTGGTGCTGTGAGGGACAGATTATTGTTCTAAAATGATCTCATTATAGTGCTACAGGGAGAGGTTCCTGCTGGTGCTGTGAGGGACAGATTATTGTTCTAAAATTATCTTCTACTGCTAGAGGGAGAGGTTCCTGCTGGTGCTGTGAGGGACAGATTATTGTTCTAAAATCCTCTCATCATAGTGCTACAGGGAGAGGTTCCTGCTGGTGCTATGAGGGACAGATTATTGTTCTAAAATCATCTCCTACCGCTAGAGGGAGAGGTTCCTGCTGGTGCTGTGAGGGACAGATTATTGTTCTAAAATCATCTCATCATAGTGCTAAAGGGAGAGGTTCCTGCTGGTGCTGTGAGGGGCAGATTATTGTTCTAAAGTCATCACATACTGCTAGAGGGAGAGGTTCTTGCTGCTCCTGTGAGGGACAGATTATTGTTCTAAAATCATCTCATCATAGTGCTATAGGGAGAGTTTCTTGCTGGTGCTGCGAGGGACAGATTATTGTTCTAAAATCATCTCCTACTGCTAGAGGGAGAGGAGGTTCCTGCTGCTCCTGTGAGGGACAGATTATTGTTCTAAAATCATCTCATCATAGTGCTATAGGGAGAGTTTCTTGCTGGTGCTGTGAGGGACAGATTATTGTTCTAAAATCATCTCCTACTGCTAGAGGGAGAGGTTCCTGCTGGTGAAAATCTTGTTATTAGACGGGGAGTGTTGTGGTCGTCCTTGGAGAGGGAGATCGTCATCCTCTACTAAAATC
>BLSH010101287.1:40709-52563 GCA_018402905.1 Glandirana rugosa | reverse complement strand
TTTACACCTGAAGGAGGATTCCCCTGAATACAGGAAGAGGAGACCCAGGAAAGGATAAACAGCGAGGATCCATCTGAACCCCCGGAGGGAGGACCCCAAGACCCCATTTACCGAGGCGTGTACCCCTGCAGGGGTGTGGAAAATTTGGTAAGTGGGGACACATGAGGGGAAGCACGGAAGTCACCATATTTTCTGTTTGAAACGGCACTGAAGTCACTTTATTTGGAGACTACGACATCTACCATCATTAATTTTGAAAGTCATTGAAGTGCGTTATTGATCTCCTCAAGTGTGAGGAAAAATATAGGACTATAAAGTTTAAGATATACCTATTTTGTGAATGAACCCACGAAGTACTCTTATATTCTCACGGACTTGATACTGATAGGCAGATCACGCTGCTAGTTATTTTATTGGTTTCCACTGTATGATTACTGCAAACCCCTCAGCAAATGATTTTGGATTTCAAAAGACATATGTGTTTACCTATTTACCTTCCTTTTGGTTTTTTACGGATTTTTACTGACTTTTACGGGCATACTTCACATATGAGTTTATACTTCTCCTTTCTATTTTACAACATCTTTTAAACCACCATCTTATCATCTTCTCTAGTTGGACCAATTTTAATAAGGTTTTAGATGTTTTTAGATTGATTTAATATTACGGACTTTTACGGACATTTACGGATTTATTATTACGGATTTTTTACGGAGATTTACTGATTTTTACTAACACTTCTTCTTACCAATATTTTTGATATCTGATAATTCAGTATTCTTAGGGTCAGTACCCCACGTATATATATATATTCTTAATTAAATTTTATTCATTTTTAGACAGCGCCATTCCTACATTATTATTACTTATTTATCGTTTCCTATTTGGAAATTTATAGGAAGGCAGCAGTCCCATTGTACTCCATACCAGTCCTAAGCGCAGGAATTTCCCTTATTTTATTTGAAATTGAAAACTATTCAAAATTTAAAACTTTTCTAATCGATCTGAATTAGAATTGATTTGAATACGAATAAACAAAACAAATTCCGACAATGAATTAAATGGATTTAACTAAACTAATTTATGTAGTTAATGCATCAAAACTAAATGAAACTAAACCAAATCTATTTTGTTCTGCACATGTCTAGATTAAAGTGACATAAATCCACTGCCTAAAAAGTTATATTGGAATATCACTAAACATATGTGCAATAAAAATGAATGCAACACGTATATCATACAATATGTGTCAATTTAAGTGCTTAATATTGCTATGCAAGAGTTTCTTGAAAAAAAATGAATTACTGTTTTCTATTAAATAATAAAGTTCATAAGTGATCCAAAAAATTCATATGTGATCCAAAAGATGAAGTTCACGTAGAATCCCACAAAAGAAGATCCAAAAGAGGTGGTCAGAAATCCTTCAATGTAAATATTATTCTTGTAGAAACACTCCTTCACCATTCGCACCAAATTGATTATAAACCAACAAAAATGCCCTGTATCAAACATCAGGTCAAACCCGATAATGCATGAGGTTTAGAAAAGAGGAAGGAACATCTCCATAGCAAAAAACATTTTACATCACTGTGGTTTATTAAAATCATTAAAAACACTCAATTTTCTTGTTAAAGAGTTTTAGTGCCCGTTCACTCAGGGGTGACTTGCGATCCGATTTGAGTTGCCTCAAGTCACCCCAAGTCGCTTGACATTTGAAATCCCACTGAAATGAATGGGAGCCGTCTTAATATACACGACTGAAGTCGCTCCGACTTCAAGGCGACTTCTGAAAAGGTTCTTGTACTACTTCTAGGCGACTTCTATCCGACTTGTGCCCATAGGATTCAATAGAAGTCGCCTCCAAGTCGGATCCACATCTACATGGAAGCAATTTTACAGTTAAAAGAATAGAATTTATTTTTAGGCAGCCCCCTCCCTCCCTTCTCTGATTGGTCAAGACAAAGCCGCCTGGCAAAAGTCGTGTTGTAAAGTCGCCTGAGGCCCTTGAAGTCGCGCTGGAAGTCGCGCTGAAGTCGGGTCGCCCCTATGTGAATGCAGGCTTAGAAACATGGAAACGTAATGGCAGAAAAAGATTGAGTAGTCCATCAAGTCTGACTTTTTTTTGGGGGGGGGGGTTGTTTTCCCAGTTTTATTGACTTTACAAGCATAACAGAAATGTTGAGTGAACATAAAAAGACAAGAGGAATGAAGCTCATCAAAACATATTCTAGTTGGTCGGCAGAACGGACAATGGGTAACTGAATATAACCATTTGTGTTGATGTAGGGCTACGAGAGGGCACAGGCGAGTTTGAGTTATACGGCTAAGCCGAAAGGAGGTGCTGTAGGGAGACAAAGGAAGAAGAGGCGCAGAGAACTTCAAAACCATAGGAAGGAAAGGAAAGGGAGGCTAGAGAAAGAGGGTGTAGAGAGGAGGAGACCTGAAAGCCTTCGTGAGGTGTAGTAGGAACAACTTAATGCCAGCTACTACGGCAAGAGGACAGTGTCGTCGAAAGGTCAGCGATAGGCAGTATGTTACCCAAGGGTGCCATATTTTGTCGAATTTAAGGGACCTGATCTTTTTACATTACTGCCAGTTTGGTGTGGATCATGGCACTGTTCATCCTGTGCTTCCCCTCAGCTACCACCAAAGAAGGGGATTTGCAAGCTTTCGCTATAACTTGTTTCGCAGCTGTAAGGAGTTGAATAAGAAGCTTGAACTGTGTGCACGATAAGCATTCAGGTCTCAAGTTATTGATTGCAGTGGGTGGGTCAGGCTGCACCGACGTTTAAGAACGCTCACATTTTTCAAGTGTCACCCCGACACTAGGGAACAAACACTTTGCTTTATTGTGTGCCTACCGCCTCCAGCTGCAATGCAAAAGCTGCAAGCGTGATCCAGGCAAGCGTGATGGCGTCGGCAGCAGCCTGGATCGCGTTTGTGGCTTTTGCATTGCAGCCAGAGGCAATAGGCACACAATAAAGCAAAGTGTTTTATCCCTACTGTCGGGATGACACATGAAATGTTAATAAACCACAGTGATTTTAAATGGTTTTAGAGTAAACTAGGGTCATTTTTTTCTATAGCTTTTACATCTAGTGTGGCTGCAACATCCACGGTTCAATTCAAGCCTATTACTGCTTGACTAAAAACCAGGTGTCACAGCCTGAACTACCTATAATGCCCTTTTTTCAAGATTAAATTAAACAGATTGGGATACTGCTGTTGAATTTAAACCACGCTGCATTGAAAAGTTTAAAGTCCAATTACAAATCCAAAATATGAGATATGGGAACATGATGCTGCTAGTGCTGTCTGCGAAAACTGTACTGTTCCATAAAACCACATAAAGCCGAAAGGCATTTAACAAGCATTTAACTTAAAAGACAGGTGTATTTTCCCACTGTTGAAGTTGCATCAAAAGGACCCTCCCCCTTCCTGTACAGGATTGAAGCACTTGCCATCCGACCCATATACATAAACTGCTGGCTGGCTCACTCCTAAGGGTGGGTGAAGGTATTAAAACATCCTATCACTCATGCCGCATTTGCTCTAGCTCATACAGCTCACAGAGCGGGGTAAAGTGCCAATCACAGCAATCACACATTTAAACAAAGGCTGCATACTGCAACCAGTTCTCTGTTTCCTATTATATTGAATGTCTCCTAAAGTGATCAGGAAACCCTCTGTGATTTTTTTAACATACACTGTCACTAGAGCATCCAGCCAGTGTTCCTGGTCACTTCTGGTGCCTCCCCCTGCTTTCTGGAACCTTGGAGAAAGTTCCAGATGTAGTGGATGCAAGCTAGGAGGGCTGTTTGGCATATTTATGAGGTACCTGGCCAATCCCCAGCAAAAAGAGACTGGAAGGGGGTTGGCACCTCATAAATAGGCATGGAAGATGGAGATGGAGTGCTGATATAGCTGTCAGTGGCCCTCGAGGGCACCCCCTACTCTAGGGGGGTGACTTTGCAACTGGGGTCTGGGTGCTGGCGGGACCTTCTACAACACATAGAGCAGTCCTATCCTGGAGGCACAGGAGCACTGAGAGGACAGCAAGAGCAGGTCAGAATGTCCGGGAGATCTTCTGAGAAGCCAGCCGGGTGGGCTGGTGAATGTTCATTCTGGGGGGAGTGTGGAGAAGTTAGCCAGGAGAGCTAGTGAATTGGGTAGCTGCAGCCAGGTGAGTTGGCAGTGCCTGAAGAGGTGGTGCTGGGCTCAGTGACCACAGGAGGAAGTGCTAGAAATGTGTTAGCTGTGTCACTCCAACATTCTACAAGTAAAGGGGCTGTGAATCCCTAGCTGTAATGGGCCATTGCTACAAATCTTTTTAGAGTGACACAGCTGGGAGTACTGCAAGCAAGTGAGTGCTGGAGGAAGCAGCATATATGTTGTCCCTGGAATTGTTCTGAAGTCAAGTGGGCATCCCATATTTTTTCCAATCCCTATCCAAGTTCTAATCCCTCAATAAAACAAAAAAAAACAACAAAAACAACAAAATCACAGACTGTTCTCTGACTCTGAGTGACTGTGAAAATTTGGTGTGCCTCGCTGTGCAGGGTGGGGGATCCCATTCTACTTGCGGATCCTTAGGGGGTGGGCTAAATCTGCATTCCTGGTGCTGCAGGCTTTTCTGCAATGCCCCCCTTGTACTCTTTTCCTATACACATTACATATTCACCATGCTCTCCTGCTTCAGCTCTGACTCAGCATGGGTGGCCATCTTGCCTAGGCAGCATGATACTCTGTCATGCAGGGTTTTTTTTGTCTCTGACTTTTGTCTTTAGTGCCTGGGTTTGGATCCTTTCTTTATTTATGTGTATTTATGTCTATTTTGTAGGTACTTTTGTTGTTGTTTTTCTGTTCTTCCTAATTTGGACATTTGTCCATGATTGGTTTTATCCCTGGCAAGAGGAAGAAAGGAGCACCACCTCCTAAGTGTAGGCATTTATTAAAAACCGGGTATAAAAAAAATAAAATTAACTCACATTGTGAAAAGTTAAAATCACACAACATCCTCTATTCCTGACTGCAGAGCTCAACAGGGTAGCTGTTGGGGATGGCAAAGTAGTGCCTGGAAGCGTGTCACTGATCCTAGCAGAATCACCAGGAGAATATGGTGGAAGAAGCCCGAGTGGTGATTGGAGGCAGCAGAGATGGAGAGCATTGAGGAGCCCGCATAGAACACACCACTAGCCAGAGACTGGGACCTGATCAGAGGGGACCAGCAGGATGATGTGGCGGGCATGGGGAGTGTGGCTTATATGTTTCAGAGAAATAGGGACCACTCTTTTGTCAAAGCCTCCTGTTTTTGGCTGGAACTTTGACATTTGCACTTGTTGATGTCATCACATGTGGATGATAATAATGGAAGGAGTTTTAGGGTAAATATGTTGCGTTGCTTAACTTGTTTGCTGTTCTGAGGAAGATGAGCTTGTGCGTCAAAATAAAATCTTCACCTCGCAAGATTCATGAGTGCCGTTCTCTCTTTTGGATTATATGTATTACATTCTTTGCTATGCACCCGGGCCCATTTTTTTATCTCCGATCTGTGCAATGGCAACCACTGTATTATATAATGACAATGAAATTTGTATCTCTTGTGACAGTGAAGTTAGCTGGGATTGGGTATGTCACCCAGGATTTTCAATTTGATGGGTAGATTTTATAAAAATCCAGTTGGGGATCTGGAGCCTGGAGATTTGGCAGCCATCTGGGTGGGAGGAAATCTCCAATCCTGGGACCAGGTTTTGGGAACAGCCAGGAGATTGATTGTGCAGGTGGTCCTATGCTAATAGTAAAGTCAAGACCAGGGTTTTGGGCTCCAACCTCCAGAGGAGTCCAGGTGTGCAAGGGAGAAGTCTGTTTGCATGGTGCAGTCTAATAGAGCACATGAAGGGTCCAAGCTTGAGGGCTTGGAAGCAGTGAAATAGAGTGCAAGCAGAGGTACAGAGTGTGTACCAAACAGGGACACTGGTACATGGTCAAAGGGACCAAAGCCCGAGCAGCAGTGCATGGATCTGGTGGGGCCAGTGGTAAAATCTGCTCGGGGCCACCAGCACATTCTGGTAATATTTGACTATGCCACCCGCTATCCTGAAGCCATCCCTAAGCCATACCTCCGCTAAGACTTTTGCCAAGGAGTTGGTCCAGGTGTTTAGTCGGGTGGGGATCCCAAAAGAGATCTTATCAGATCAGGGCACCCTTTTTATGTCCTGAGTAACCAAAGAGTTGTGCAAGCTGTACAAAATCTCCCATCTCCGTATTTCTGTTTACCACACCCAAACTGATGGTCTGGTGGAGAGGTTTAACAAGACCCTCAAAAGTATGTTGAAAAAGGTGGTGGATACAGATGGGAGAAATTGGGACTTTTTGCTACCCTATCTCATGTTTGCCAAATGAGAGGTTCCGCAGGCATCTATAGGATATTCCCCGTTTGAACTCTTGTACGGTAGACACCCTAGGGGACTGCTAGATGTCGCAAAAGAAATGCGGAAAGGAGAGGTCAACCCGTATAGAAGCGTCATAGAGCATATCTCCTTGATGCAGGATCGAATTGCAGCTGTCCTGCCCCTAGTAAGGGAACATATTGAGCAAGCCCGGGAAGCCCAGAGGAGGGTTTATAATCGGGGTGCCAAAACCCGGACTTTCAACCCCGGAGACAGAGTGCCGGTGCTGGTCTCCACGGTTGAAAGAAAATTCCTAGCCAAGTGGCAGGGTCCCTTTGAAATTAGAGAAAAAATAGGGGAAATGAACTACAAAGTTTACCAGCCAGGAAAAAAGAAACCCAAGCAAATATATCATGTTAATCTCTTGAATCCTTTTAAAGACAGAGAGACTTTAATGGCAGTGCCCACTCCTCAAAAGGACAAGTTACCCATGTCCCCATAACTGAATCCTTGTCAGTGACGCATCAAAATGATGTTAAGGAACTTGTAAGTAAAAATAGAGATTTTTTCTCTCCACTACCCGGACTAACCACTGTAATACAACATGATATAATTACGGAATCAGGAGTCTGCGTAAATGTAAAGCCCTACAGGATACCTGAGGCTAGACGAGAGGCGATTGCGAAGGAAATAAAAAACTTGTTAGAGTTGGACGTGATAGAGGAGTCCCACAGTGCCTGGTCAAGTCCCATAGTGCTGGTCCCAAAGCCCGATGACACTATCAGGTTCTGTAATGACTTTAGGAAGCTAAATAACGTATCTAAGTTTGATGCATACCCAATGTCGAGGGTTGACAAACTAGTGGACAGGTTGGGAGGGGTCCGGTACATAACAAACCTAGACCTAACTAAGGGCTACTGACAGATCCCCCTAACGGAGTCTGCAAAGGAAAAAACTGCTTTTTCTACTCCCAAGGGGTCCTTCCAGTACAAGCGAATGCCATTTGGTCTGCATGGGACCCCTGCATCATTCCAGAGAATGATGGACAAATAGGTGAGGCCACATCGAACCTAAGCAGCCATCTATTTGGATGATGTGGTCACCCACAGCCCAGATTGGAAATCACACCTACCCCGAGTACAAGCAGCAGTAGATTCCCTTAGGGAAGCAGGTCTCACCGCCAACCCAAAGAAGTGTGCCTTAGGCCTGGAGGAAGGCAAATAACTTGGGTATGTTATTGGTCGGGGACTGGTCTAACCCCAGACCAATAGGATTGAGGCAATACAAAAGTGGCCCCAACCAGTGAATAAGAAACAGGTGCATGCATACCTGGGGATCACAGGGTATTACAGGCACTTCATTCCTGACTTTGCCACCATCGTTGTCCCTCTAACAGACCTGACAAAGGGTAGAGACATAAGGTACTCCCCCAGTACAGATAATGGGACTTTTAAGGCAGTACGTCAAACAAAACATATAAGATAAAATATAAACAGTTTATTACAAAAAATTAGTAAAAAACAAACATCAAATGAATCACATACAGATAATTAAAAACATTGTGGCATTGACTTGCACAATCCAGAATGCGTACATAGGATAATATTGTTCATGTAGAGATATATCATCTTCATGAGCATATGCCCAATATGTTTCGGGATGAATTACCCTTCTTCAGGGGCAGAGAATTATGCCCATCATACAAACTCTGAAAAATATCATAGTATTACAGACTAATGTTGTATATACCAAGGTCAGGATGTGAGAGACATACTCATGAGAGGACTACTCACCACATGCCAAAAAGTAGGGACAGTGCCACACTGACAGGACCACCGCTTAGCAGATTAAAAAGAAAGAAGAAAAGGTTGTAGAAAACTTCCTTCAAGGGAGACAAGGGCGACCAGGACAAGAGGGTCCTCCCACCTGCAAAGCAGGGGACCAATAGGTGAACCACAAGGACCCCCCACAACAAAGGCGAATAGCCAAAAAATGGGAGGGACCCCTCCGATGGAAAAGCAGCAGGATCTGAGAATGGGAAAGACATTTTTTTGCACTTAGTATGGCAAATGACAAAGGCAGCTCTCAAAATAATATTGAAAAAAGGGGGTGGGTGCAATTTAAATGGATAAAAAAGGAAAAAACCAAACCCCTCATATGTATTATGGAGTGTGCACAGTAACCTGTGCCCCACTATCAGCCCCCCACATACATAGATATCATGGAGTCATATAGACAACAATCGTATGTGGACCCAAAAGGGGTCCAATGACATAGACTGAAAACACCATCAAGCTCCCCTCAAGAGCAGCCATATAACGATTGCCAATTGTGAATCCAAAGTATTTACCTTAGGGTTGATACAAGAAAGAGTTCTCCTGGTTTGTCAGGGAGACGGCGGCTGCCATGATTGCCACCGCCTCCCTGTTTTTAAAGAAAAAAAGGCCGCCAAAAGGTCACATGGCGCGTGTGCGCCTAGTGATGACGTAATGGCGCCGACACGTGATGCGGCACGGCGCCAAAAAATGAAGTCATCGCGTCCACACGTCAGAGGACGCTAACACACGGCAAAGGAGGAGACCAGATGTCCGTCTCCCCGTTGCCAGGAAACGGACCGTAGTGTGAGGCCACATCGATAGCAGCAAACAACACATAAAAATACATAAAAAACACAGGAACCACATGGGATCTCTCCCCTGCCCAATCATGCCGTTAAACATCCAGGGGCCCCAGAACGAGTCCCCTGAGGCCCCTCTGCACGGCGCCACCCAGAAACAAGTCCGGGGGGGCGTCATGCAGAGGGGCCCCACCACCGCTAGCGGGGAAACATGGATCGGACGATCCAGTTGCCCTGATTTAGACCCGGCCCCCAGCCTTGTATAAGGCATGGGGGCCTGGGCGCGCAGGGCAGTACACCAGGGTCCCCAACCCCCACCCGAAGGATAGAAAAAAACATAGGAGGGGGAGCAGGGAGAGGAGAGGAAACCCATCGGCCCGGTCCCCACATGGCCCCAAGGAAAAGAATACAGAAAAGAAGAAGAAAAAGAATAAATAGGAAGAAAGAAAGGAAGAAAAAAAAAATGGTGGGAGAGGTGGCACAGAGAGTGGGACCAGTCCCACAGCCCCATGGGTAACAACTGTACCAGTACAACAAACAACATTGGAACATAATCTGAACAGCACCAACTACAGCTTAGAGATTTTCTTTATCCCACCCACCTGAAGCAAAACCCTCTAAAAAGGGTCTAAAGCTAAGATGTTCATTAATACCTGGAGGGAGTGTGGCCTGAAGGGCTGCTATCCAGCGTGACTCACGCTGTAACAGCACCTTATCCCAATCACCCCCTCTGGCACTTGGATGTACCGTAACGTAAAATCCCCCACATTGGCACGTCAAAAGGTATACCACATATGGGGTCATACAGTGGTTAAAATGTAGTGGTTTATACAAGGTGCCATTAGGTAAGGTAATTGAACTGGAAGTGTTCATATATCTACATAGGGAGCAACCCCCACATGTATATGTACCTTTCCATTTGCATGGATCACCACGAAACGAGCCCTTAAATTCACTGCTAACCAGCTGGTCTTTAAGTGACCGTGCTCGTCTATAAGTGATTGCCGGGGTGGGTGGCACATAGGGTTTTAATAGAGGGTCTGAAGTTAGGAGATGCCAATGGTTCTGTATAATTGTTCTAACCAGCTTGTGTTGTCTGTTGTACCTGGTGATGATCCTAATGGTGTGTTTGTCATCCCTCTCCTTGTGGTGAGGGGAAAAGAGTAAATCAGGTCACGTGCGGTTATTTGCCCTATTGAAAGCCTTCCTAAGGCAAGTTTTAGAATAACCCCGTAGTAGGAGTCTATCTCTAAGTTTGTTCGCTTCTTGGAGAAAATCCATGGAATCAGAGCAGTTACGTTTTAAACGCAAGTACTGTGAGAAGGGAATCGATCTTATCAATGGAGTTGGATGGAAGCTATCAGCGTGGAGTATTGTGTTACCAGCTGTGGGTTTTCTAAATAAACCACTGGATAATCTGCCATCATCCTCCTTCTGAATGGTGATATCAAGAAATGGAAGTTTTTTAACATTGTGAACCATAGTAAATTGAAGATTGAGGTCATTTACGTTAAGTTGTTGAAGAAAAGTCTCAAGTAGATTCATGGGTCCCTCCCAGATGAGAAAGACATTGTCTATATAACGAAACCAAGCTTGTATGTGGTTCGTTAAATGGGTCACGGATCCATCTGATAATAATCGACGTTCCCATTCCGCCAGGCACAGATTGGCGTACGATGGGGCACAGTATGTCCCCATCGCAACGCCCTGTACCTGTAGGAAATGGGAACCATCAAAGGTAAATACGTTGTGTGTAAGGATGTATTGCAGAGCTTCACACAAAAACAGATTGATTTTGCCAATATCATCCCTGTGGGATTGGGATAAGATGCGTTGTATAACCTCCAAACCTTTAGTGTGGGGATGGAGCTATACAAGGCTTCTACATCAATGCTGACCAGAATTGCTTCTGGCGAGACATAGATGTCATCAAGCTGCTGAAGAAGATGTATCGTGTCTTTGACGTAGGAGGGTAAACTCACTACGAAAGGTCTTAGATGGGCATCAACAAATCTGCTGGAATTTTCAGTGATGCTCCCATTTCCTGAGATTATCGCTCTCCCTGGAGGGGTGACCAAGTTTTTGTGGACCTTGGGGAGACTATAAAAAGTTGGTGTTTTTGGGTGTTTGGTTCGAATAAGATCCCAAACATCTTTGTCAATGATGTCGTTTGCATAGGCCTCGTCCACCATGACATACATCTTGGCATTAAATTTTTCAATCTTGGATTTAGAAATGGGCATATACCCTCTTTATTATGGAGAATGTCTAGGCACATTTTTTTTTTTTAATTGGTTGTTACTAGAGTTGAGCGAACTTCTAGAAGTCAGGGTTTTGCTGGTTCGGCCGAACTTCGGGACAAAGTCCGGGTTCGGGTCCGGACAAAACCCAAACTTTGTCCCGGACCCCGAACCCCATTGAAATCAATGGAGACCCGGACTTTTAGGCACAAAAAATGCTGTAAAATAGTCCTGGAAGGTCCTAGAGGTTTGCAAAAGGAAGGAAATGTGGGTAAGGGTGGGACAAGTGACCTACAAAGAAATGGGGACAGGGAAATAACTTTAAATATTTAAAAAAAAAAAAAAACATAAAAAATGCAAAAATGAAGATCATATTCAAAATGGGTCTGAAAAGTATTAATTAACATTAGAGGCCATAGAACTGTTCTAAAATCATCTTCAAACTGTGTCAAAAAAGTATAAATAAGCCGGGAGTACTACCCCAAGCCCCAGGCCCTGTTTCAAACCCAAAACAGGCCTGGGCTTGGGCCTGAAACAGGGCTTCAAGCCGGCTTGGTCGTTTTGGGACTGAAGATCTTCAAGCGAGTTGAGATCATTGTTGGTTAATT
>BLSH010101265.1:744094-754776 GCA_018402905.1 Glandirana rugosa | reverse complement strand
GAGTAGGCGGCCGCCTAGGGCGCCACTACCACCAGGGGCGCCCATCCGCTGTTGATCCGTCACTGCTCAGCATCAATCACTCATGTCACTGGAGAGCCGCGGCTGGCAGCACCCCAGGGCAGTAAAATGAGGTGGATCCAAGGGCACGGGTGCGGGCCTGTGGACCACGGCTAAAGAAATGGGTAGAGAGGCTCTGCAAAAAATCTCTACCTCTGTCGTATAAATTGACAGGGCAAAGGGGGTGGAGTCAGGAGCAGAGCCAAAGGGGGGCGGCAAAATGAGGTTTCGCCTAGGGTGTCAAAAATCCTTGCACCAGCCCTGGTACCGGTCAGAGGACAGCCAGCAAAAAATATATCAATGAAAAGAAATTTAAAAAATGAGGGCTTCGGGTAGAGTGGGGGTGATGGTAAAAAGTTAATTTGGGCTTTTACCATGTTAGTTATTGGTGCCTCTCTCAATTATTTATTTCTTTGTGTTTAAACCAATCTTTTATATGTGTTTTTGTTTAATAATACATAACTAGCTTGAGCCGTTGAGATCTTCTTAAGCAGGTGGTATGAAAAAACAATGGAGGAGCCTACAAGTGCTCTTGTTGGTTAAAAATAATAGTTAAAATATGCAGTATTTCAAATTTTTGCAACTTAAAAATAAACAAAAATTATTTTTAAAATGTTAATTTAATCATAGTAAATATGTATGCATTGAAAACTAAAACTATAACAGATTTGTGCAGCACTTATTTTCCAGCACTGATAATAAACATCTTTGGCGGATATGCAGCGTTTGTAAATTTGCCATAATTGATGGTAGGGAGGTCACGAGCAGTAAATGCTGAGGAGCTGCAAGCATTGATTTCCAGCTGATAAAGGTGTAATCCCTTAATTCCTGGAGCAAGCCGTCCAGCTGCTTGAAAGTGACAATGCACAAACAATACACACACACAGACAAAAAACCCACACAGATTTTTTTTGTGTGTGTATTTATTTATCTATTTTTTTGTATAGTTTGAAAAGTACTTAGTGAGCCAAGAATAAATTGTAACAAGATTAGAAAAAAAAAGGACACCTGTGCTTTAGAAATGAACATAATACCATGAAGCAGGGGGGTAGAGAAGGATGATGATATACCTGGGTCTACAGAGGTAAGGGTCCTAAAGCTCCTCTTTGAGCATTTTTTTAAGTGTCCTCCAGCAGCTCTGGCTGCAATACTGCTGTCCTCCACAATAACTCCTCTCTGACGCTAAATGCCCTCAGTCTTTCAGGTTGAACGACGGACTACGTTATTCAACCCAGAGGACTGAGGATATCTTGTGAGTACAGCATATCAATGATCTGCCCCTGAAGAGGCATCACCATGGCACACTTTGCTTACATATTAGGATGCCTAGAGTCCACTTTGTTCTCTGTGTCACTTAGGATCAGGGCTTACCCAAGACATTGTGCTGTCTGGGTCCAAGAATGAAATGCTGCCCCCCACCCCCACCCCCCCAAAAAAAATCATGCCCACCAAAAGGCCCCCACATACATGATTTTATATCATGGTAATTAAAACTAAAATTACATTTATCAGGAAGTCATATTTACATGCAACAGCACCTGGTCTATATGCAATATAATATGACATACCATTATGTTCAATTCCAAGGGGCAGGCTAGAGTAGTATAGGGGCGGGCTAGGGCAGTATAGGGGCGGGCTAGGGCAGTATATAGACAGGCTAGGGTACTATAGGGGCAGCCTAGGGTAGTAAACGGGCACACTGGGGTAGTATATAGACAGGCTAGGGTAGTATATGGACAGGCTAGGGTAGTACATGGAAAGGTTAGGGCAGTATAGGGGTAGGCTAGGGTAGTATAAAGACAGGCTAGGGTAGTATAGGGGCAGGCGGAGCAGCCCGGGGGGCAGTTGTCATCATGACACACAAAACTGCTGGACAAAAAAAATCTTGGTTGTCAATTTGCTGGGTAAACAGAAGAGAAGGAGAGGCAGCTGTGGTTCAATTTGCTGCCCCTCTCAAAGTGCTGCCTGGGTCCAATGGACCCATTGGACCCATGGTAGGGCTGGCCCTGCTTAGGACTGACCAACTTTGGGAAAAGATCCAAACAGAAAGAGGAACTAGTGCATGAGGTGACCAGCCTGAAGACATCTAAAAAGCAAAAAAGTAAAAAAAAGAAAATATTCTGTTAAGGAAGATATGTGGTGTCTCAGGGGAGAATACAGGGAGCGAAAAGATCTAATCTTGCACTTTTCAATCTTGATATCAACTGTTTATTGTTTAACGAGGTTCACTGGGTTTAGCTGCTCTCCTTGGAGGTTACCAGTAAGGTCTGTTCTGCGATTTATTATAAAACAGGAAAGGGAAAAAACAACGGAAGCGCTCCCCTAGTGTAAAAACCTCCTTTATTTTGAACACGACAAGAAAGATAAAAATGATGCACTCACATAGTTCCAATGAAAGCACACCTATGTCAAAGCTGTAGATGTGAACTGGAGTAATTCAACCAACCCAGCTAGGTGGCTGTCCTTCTATGTAATCATGGATCCAGCCAAGAGCTCTGAGCCGGGACGTAGACCATCTAACCATCTGGTTGTGCAGCATTCCTCTACGCTGCTTTGTTTTTCCAATCCCCTCTTGCCAATCGTTTTCGTATAAGGGGTCTATAGTGGGGGCTCTCTATCTATGCCCCACCTTCTGGTTACCTACCTACCCTCAGCTCCTGGAGGACACCTCTGATGTGAGTGTCCACTGCATTGAGATCCAGATATAATTTCTTCTCTGTTGGTTTTAACCATATGGTCTTAGAAACATAGAAACTTTTTTTTTTTTTTTTTTAGTTTTTGTTTTCACATTAACTTCATTGTCTGACTATAGATTTATGTTTATCCCAAGCATGTTTGAAGCCATTTACTGTTGACTGTCTAACAACCTCTAAGTTATTTCACGGCTGTATGTACACATAAACCAACTTTGGCTGTCTCCTGATGAAATGGGCGTTGCCCTAGAAAATGCATAGAGATTACAGCTTCTGTAAATAAGATAATGACCTACCATTTTGGTTGGCCCCTGGAATGTACATGGGTGAAATTGTATTTGTATTTTTTAAACCTAGTTTTTCTTCTTTCTAATTCTATGAGGAAAAGTCCATTTGTGACTTTTATGTAAATCGAAATAAAAATTTTGTAATTTTTATACATTTTATTTATTTCTTACTCAGCACCATTTAGAAAAGTCCCATGGGAAAATTGTCTGTTCTGTCTTGTATTATTGGGGACTGAATGCTGCTTAGGTCTGAACATAGGTGGTTCTCCGTTAGACACTTAGAGCCGCTGAAGCCTATGACAGTCAGCGTGCTCTCAAACCTCTGCCACAATGGAAAGCCGAACCGGCTGCGGACATCGAACCACTGTGCTAGGGAAGCCACAGGACATAGGTCGGTATGCTCCTGGTTATCGATGATATTGCGACGCATTTCAGAGGACGTGGCCTCCTTCTTCAGACATGCACAGTAGCACTCCTCCAGCTCCCTAAAAGGCAGACCCTGACTCAGAGTCTAGGGAGAAGGCATTAACCCCTTACTATTAGATAGCTTAGTGAGGGGCTATGTATATATATATATATATATATATATATAAATATATATATATATAGATATATATACATTCTTAAGCTATCCATCAGCAGTACTTTATATTTCAAATTCATTTGCATAAAACTATTTGGATGGTAAATATACACATATGTACATAAATATGCCGCAGAGACATCATCTTGCCGAAAACAATTCATTTTAGAAATTCATTTTGGAAAAGCTTTATTATAAAGGATCCTATGCAATCTTATATTTTTATATATACAGTAAATAGGGTGTGCATTTTTATAATAACTATTTTATTGCTTTCATGTTTTAGAACTATTATTTAAAAAATACCAATGTGTTACTAAGAGAAAATGTATTAATTCTAAAACAAGGAACACATGCAGGCCAGAGCTAGGCTTGCAAGTAAATCTGCAATTAGAAAAGCATAGGGGCTACTGTTCCTGCCTGTTCTTGCTCCTGCCTGTTCCTGTTCCTGACCTGGAATAAGGATAAGGACCAAGAACAACAACCAATATAATAATCTATAAGCACTGCAATATTGCATCAAATAAAACAATTAACAAATAGTGGTGCTACTTAAAATAAAGTGAAATCAAAAAAAGGTGAACAAATAAAATAATTGTGATGAAACAACACTACTGTGAACATTGTTGTTTGATCACAATTATTTTATTTGTTCACCTTTTTTTGATTTAAGAACATCAACCACTCTTTAAATACAATCTAACACAGATTTTTGCAGCACTTATTTTCCAGCACCAATAATAAACACCTTTGGTGGATATGCAGGGTTTGTAAATTTGCCAAAATTATGGTGGGGAGGTCATGAGCAGTAAATGCTGAGGAGCTGCATGCATTGATTTCCTGCTGATAAAGGTGTAATCATTTAATTCCTGGAGCAAGCTGACCAGCTGTCAAAGTGACAATGTACAAACAACACACACACACAGGCAAAAAAAAAAAACCCACACAGAATTTGTTTTGTGTATGCTTGTTCCAAGTCAATGACTCAAAGTATAGAAGCAGTAGCAGTGCCAGAACAAGGTATTGTGGCACCCAAGGTAGAGCTGCAAAATGGGAACCCCTACCAGAAGCCGAGATGGGTTAAAGCTTGGACGCCCATGCCTATATTGACTGGGGGAGTTAATAAATGACAGCGATATGGACCCATTCACACCACACAGTGCATTTATTAGCATGCAAGCATAGGCGTGCACACATAGGGTGGCAGGTGTGCCTGGGCACACCCTAATCACCCTGTACTGTGCAGATTACCCCTGCTGCAGAGAAAGGGACGGGGGAATCTCTGTCCCCAGTCCCTTTCTCTGACTCAAAAGTAAAACATCAGGGGTCTGTTTAGACCCCTGATATTTAATCAAAGCCCCCCAGCAGGGCTCCTAAATAAAATTGTAAAAAAATAAAATAAAATAACATATTATATTAAAAAAATAATAAAACAACAAAATTGTAAAAAAATAAAATAAAATAAAAATAAACTACTGACACAGATCTCTGCCCTTCTGACTTATATATCCACACACACTCGTGTATAAAAAAAACACCCCAGTGAATTAAATAGCTGGTATCAGCGCTCCGGATGCAAAACACCTATTGAGTACAACCAAGAATAAAAAATAATAAATAATCATATGTTAATATAAAAACTATATATAAACAAATTCCCAATAAAAGGAACTATTATATATGTCTATAAAGTGTATGCTTGCGCTTTGTGGTGCACACCCTAATGCAATAGGCTGCACACACCTATGCATGCAAGTGTTGGTGTGCATTATGAGAGCACAAATTGGTGTGAATTGTTAAAATGCATTGTGGTGGTCGCTCTTTTTTTCCTTGTGTATGTGTGATTCTTATGCACTGTAGAGCATGGCATTGTGTTAGAGATTAGCAGAACACACTGCACAAAAATGCAACACATCCTACTTTTTTTCAGCACACAAGAACGCATAGCACTGAAGCAATAGGACATAAGGAAAATTACCTTCTTCATGCATTGGAACTGCATCGGGCAATGTTGTCCACCCCAGCCCAATGCCTATGGTGTGAAAGAGCTCTAAGATTACCATGTTTTGGTCCATCGGAAGCCAAATGTGATGGGGGGAGGTTTTACAATGTGGTTAGATTATTGTGCTTTAGTCATAATAAGCACGGGGATAAAGCACCAGAATTTCATTAACATAATGATAACCAAAATCCGTTCTTCCATCTGGGAATTAAGGTATCTTATAATTCATCCAAAGTGAAATTTTATTTTTTGATTTTTCCTTTTTTAAAAATTATGTTTTGGCACAAAGCATTTTTTTTTTTGTCAAATAACGTTTATTAAACAATATCTAGAAATAGGTTACAGGTGTACAGATCACAAAGCCATGCAAAAAAAAGAAAAAAACGTGAAATGCAAAGAACAGAAACAACACAGAAACAAAGTATTTTAATGCAGTGTTATAAATCGAACGCCATTTTTACAAGTTTACATATAAACAGTGAAAAAAAAAAAATTAAGAAAATGTCATCTTTTCTATACCTCTTTGGGAGAGTGTAGTATATTTAAAGGCATAGCCTGAGCTTGTATTATGTTATCTTTGGATAACAGAGACTGTGCATGACTCTCAAAATGTTGCCAGTCCTCCGCTGTTAATGGTGGTAATACGTTTTGAATTGGAGGAGTTTGGTCCATTCTACTGAAAAGTAAGGCTGCATAGTACTGAGAGATTAATTTAGAATTATCCAAGGATAATAAGATTTCTCCAAGAGTGGGGGGGGGGGTGTTATATTAGGTGCCCTAAACTATAGTAGGTGACGCCAGCATAGCAATAGTAGAAAAATGTAGGTGATTGTTGCATGACCTGAGAACTTTTAAAAGAGCCATCAGCAAAAAGTTGAGACCTCAGGAGGACCAGAATGCTGCACTAGGGTCCAACAGAAACTCGGAATGAAGGGCTGTCCCATGTTATTAAGGAAAGCTGACCAATCACTCCTACAAATAGTCCAATTGACATTACTAAGCAATTTCTGTGTAGCAGTATGTATAAGAGAAAAAAAATGGAACTGCAGTTCATGGACTTTATGGGCACACCCACACCAAATATGATAAAATACAAAACTTTAGTGAAGTACAATAAAACTTAAACATAGTAGGACGTGGTTTTAAGTTTGTATTGTGCTTTAATAAAGTTAAAGATATTTTATCAAATTTGCTGTGGTTGTAGTCATAAAGTTTATAAACCGCGGTTCAAATTTTCTTATACATATGGAATCTTTTGGGTCGTGGCACTGTTGTTTGATTAGGGTTGACGGGTATACATTGTGCCTCCCAGAAGTTGTCTGTTCTTATTGTTTCTTATTCACAGCAGTATCTGGTAACTTGCCAATGGTTTGATGAGAAATAGAATTATGTAGAGACACAAATTAACTTATAATCGTTACATCCGTGGCTGACCAGCCATGGTCTCTTGCTTTTTCCTAGCAGTCCAGGACACTTCAGTAGTAAAGCCTCCTCCTGAGATGCTCACACAGATAGCAATCTTCCTGCTCCATTCTTTCTGGATGTACCCCCCAGCAAGGCCGCATACTGTATATTCCCCTGGTTCAGGCTTGTCTTTTAGCAAAGACCCTCCCCAGGCAGCAGGCCTGAGAGGCACAGATTTCCAACACAAATTGCTTTCTAGACCACAGCCCAGGAGGCAAAAGACCCTTCACCTAGGGTCCGATATTTATATCCTTCCCTGATATCATCATTGGCCATACACCACTGAATGATTTGCACCGCTGGTGGGGCCGAGCCACGCTGTGTGTTTCTATGGAAGCAAACAACTCAACTCAGAAACAAGCCCACACATGTGCCACCATTGGAAGAGAGGGATCCCAGAAGAAAAGGCTCAAGGCCACTCTGTGAAATACCCTTGCACAGAGAAGGTTAGTATAACTTCTTTTTTAGTAAAATAGAAAATGAGATTTTGCAACCAATTTAATATGTTTATCTACAGAAAAAAAATCAAAAGCCTATACATTCCTTTTAAAGTGTCTGTAAACCCAAAATCTATTTTTTTTTTTTTTTAGTGTGTCTGCCATCATACCTCATGGCAGCACATAGGCGTGCGCAGGGGGTGTGCCAGGCACACCCTAATCACCCCATGCAGCGCAGATTCCCCCTGCTGATATTTAACCAAAGCCCCCCAACGGGGCTCTTAAAAAAGTGTAAAAAATAAAACATTTAATAAAAAACGACTGACACCGTCCACTGCCCTGGTGACATCAACCTCTGCCCTACTGACATGTCCACTGCTCCACTGAAACCATCCACCGTCCATGTTTTAATACATTTGGGGTGCACACCCTAATACCATAGGCTGCGCACACCTATGTGGCAGCATCACATAGATAAAATAAAAGTGGTTAGCAAGAAGGAGATGTGGGCTTGGGACTGCACTGGACTGAACGATAGGAATAGGGCACGATACAAGATATTTATGAGTACTTACCTTTGCTATTTTTGTTGAATATGTTGTTTATAGTACCTGGAACCATTCCTCCCTGTCCCTCCCTGTGACCCCCCCCCCCCAACCCCAGGGAGGAAAGCCTTCTTTTTTGTCCATGGGTTTGCAGCATCTGCCACAAGCTTCACATAGTATTATATAATATATACAGTATATAGTTTTATATTATAGAGATGTGGCATTATAACTTCTGAATAAGCTAAGAGCGAAACATGTCAAACAAATTGTGCCACTCCTGATCTATGGCTGCACAATAAATCATTCTATGTGACTATAAAGTAGGATGACTTCATGGTATTCTTTAATAGTATATGAACAGTATAGCCTTAAAGAATTTATCCAAGAAAGGAAAGAGTAGGCTTCTAGATGACTTTATTTGTAATACTGCGTATATTCTTAAAGTATTGGTACTTCACAATATCTGATTTCAAGATTTGTGCAATATTTTAATATTTTTTTATATCATGAACCTAATAATTAAATATATATAACTGCGTATATATTAAAGTATTGGTACTTCAAAATATTTGATTTCATGATTTGTGCAATATTTTAATATTTTTTTGTATCATGAACCTAATAATTAAAGGATATAGTTTAGCTAAACTGTTGTATGGCTATATAAATTATATATATATATACATATATATATATATATATATATATATATATATATATATATATATATTCAACAATACCTAACTCTCTCATCTTTTCCAGGTACCGGTCTTCAGCTGTCTTAATTGGCTGGATGGCATCCCTCCCATGCATGTGTGGGAGTCATTCATTCCTGCACATGGGTCCATGCTGATAATGTAAACTGACCTGCACATACACAGCTGAGTCTACATTCAAGGCAGCAAGGAGGACTTATATTGCACAGGCAGGTACATTTATTTTATTGCAGAAGATTGCATGTCTCTTGCAAAATAAAGAGCCCGACCTGTTTGCAATTTCTTTTTTTTTTTTTAATTTGGTTTCGCTTTAAGTTTGTATGAAACTCCTGAAAAATTGCAGTGAGTGTCCCTAGGCAACCCTGTGCATTTAGCCTCATGGGTGTATACCTGTAGTGTGAGAACTAAGACACTGCTGCCCCCAACTGCTATTCTTGTGAGAGTTGATGATGCCACTACAGTTCTCCTTGCTGGAGGCTCTGACATAAGGAAGCAAAGCCCTGCCTCTTCCAAGATGGCTGACTCCACACCAAGAACAAGGTAGTGTAAGTCTGCAATGGGGAAAAGGTAAGCTGCCGAGAGACCATGGGCAATACTGGTGGCTAGTCCTTTTCCCTCTGCCTGTCATTTGTTTTAACAGCCTCCAGAGTTTGGTGCCTCTTTAAGTATGAGTACATTCACTTCAATTAGCGTATCCACAAAACCAAGGTCCTCTCTGCCTTAGATGAATTTAGTTGCTCTTCTCTGTACTTTTTCCATTTCCAAGAAGTGGACCATTTTTTTTTGTTTTGCCCTTCCACAGGACAAAAGAATCCAAGGAGATTCAGAATCACATGACAAATTAAAATGACATCATCTATTCTAAAGCAATTTTAATAGTATAGATTTAAATAAGACGCATACATATTTTTCTTGGTAGCAAAGGAAATGGTTAAACAGTTTGAAGGTGGCAGCCAAGGAAGGAACCTGCGACATTTGTGCAACAATCACACGGTTAACTTTTGATACGTTGCCCAAACAAAGAGACCAGCATCTTTGCATGGCAGATGAAGAATTAACGGCCAGACAAACTCATTAAAGAGCTATCACATTTGCCAGCATGTTCACTGGGACAGCTTGATATATGGCCCTGCTTGTACTCAGCCAAAAACTGATGAGATGAGAAGTTCATGATCTGCTGTGGGACAAAGAAGCACAAACAAAAAAAAGGCAGAAGAGAAGACAGGTAAGTGGACAACAATATTCGTATTCTGTGTGTGCCCAATACTGGAATCAGAGCCTCCAGAGGGTTATGCACCCTCCCTGTTACAAGGCTTCATATGGATTGAGATTACAATTTTATTCACTTATGCACTCATTAAAAATCGTTAAATTCATTTTAACCACTTGAATACAGGACGTTTATACCCCCTTCCTTACCAGACCAATTTTCAGCTTTCAGCGCTCTCACACTTTGAATCTCAATTTCTCTCTCAGGCTGCACTGCACCCAAACAAAATTTGTGTCATTTTTTTCACACAAATAGAGCTTTCTTTTGGTGGTATTTAAGAAGCTCTGGGTTTTTTATTTTTTGCGATATGAATAAACGTTTTAAAATAGTGTCTTTGATTTTTTTTAACAAAAAAAAAGTTTTAAAAGCGTGAAAAAAGTTAATATAGCGTTTTTTATTTTTTGGGTCTCGAAGAATTTATGGTGGTTTTCTTTCGAGATAAACACACTTTTTTTACTGTGTTTAAAACAAACCCACGTCACGTCGGACTCTCTCTTTAACTCTAAGTTTCACACTCTCGCGACTTTCGACTTTTAACCAGACCATTCCTTCCCCCATATTTGCAGGACATAAGTTCACCAATTTTACTTAAATTGCTAAAAATTACTCACGTATTCACTTATTT
>BLSH010101265.1:720388-739224 GCA_018402905.1 Glandirana rugosa | reverse complement strand
CCCCCCCCCCCCCCCTCTGCTCACAGGATATGATAGACAGCAACAGGACCCTGCTGCTTCTCTTTCCTGTGAATGCAGGGAGGGAGGAGATTGCCACTGCAGATGGGCTCAGAGCTGGTTCAAGTTAGAACTCAGGTAAGTATCTGGGGTGGGCGGGGTGATACTGCTAATGTTATGACTTCAGAACCACTTTAATGACATATATAAAAAACAAATGTCTGTTTTCTTTAATAAAATACTGTTTTCTACTTTTTTCCATCCTTTGTTGCATCTCTGTGCTGCTAATCTCATGCAGCCTCTTTGCAGCTGTTTCCTGTCTGCATGCACTCAATGGGTGCATGGCATTTCTTAGGGCTGTTTTCCTGCTGGTAAGAACAGCAGACCATACCTAGAGTGATGCTGGTTGTTGGAATGGCCACTTGTAATTCCCCTTGGAAGCCTGTGTGACAGGCTGACAATGCATAAGCACAGCTGGGAGACAGGGACAGAGCGTTGTCACCCTATAACAGGAAGTGTCAGAGACAGTAACCTTTATGGCAGAAACACCAGGAATTTTTTTAGTGAAAGCTGCAGATATAAAAATATTGAAAATGATTTTTGGAATCACATTTACATGTTTACAAAACACTGTCACCTTGCCCATGCATGGCAAGGTGATAGCATCTCCAGAAGAAGCCCCCAACTTTTATTTACTCATCTGCACTCCCTTGCAGCTCCTTGCTTTCCTGCAGCTGGTAAGAATACCTGGGTATACTTTTGGGTATAGAGAAGCATTTGGCTGCTACCCTTTGGTAGTGCCTGGTCCTAGCTGTCAAACGGTAAGCCCAGAAACTGTCATATAACCATAAGAATGATGCCACTCATCCTCTCGGTCCCCAGCACTGCCAATCTTAACACTGGCTGCAGAGCAGTAAGGTGAAAGTGACTCTTTAATGCTGATATAGAGACTGGGTTTACATGTACTTTAACTGCAACTTGTACTGGCTCCTTATTTGCTATATGAAGCATCCTCTAGTGTGCAACTAGTGTAGGTGAATTTATTTGGTTGATTCGTGGTAGTTGTGTGAGTCTGTAATTGGATAGGGTTACTCCAGGTCAGGCTGGATGGCAATACAGGGCAGGTCTCTCATACCTTCCGCTGGTTCTAGAAACTTGGAGAAGTTAGTGGGCGGAGGTCCTGATCTGCATACTTGAGGGAATCTGGACAATCCTCAGGTAGAAGGCACTGGTAGGGTGGGTGGATCAGCCCTTAAATAGGGAGGCGGGTGGAAGATGGAGTGCTGAAGTTGCTGTCACGAAGCAGCCTCCAAGCTGAGAAGCCTAAAAGAGCAATCTCCATTACCTTTGAGTCTTGTGCAGAAGACATACAGGCTGGCATGGGAAGATCTGAACAGCAGGAGGCTTTAACAGAAGTCTTGCCCAGTGAAGTGGGGTGCAAAGGACAGTGTGAGTACCTCAGCACAGCCAGGGGAGAGGTTGCCAGACGTAGCAAATATTCCAGGGACAGTATTGAGCTAAATTCCAATCCCTTGTTCTGGGGCATTCTTTGGAGCAGCCAGGTGGGCTGGTAGTTAAGGCAGCCAGACAGGCTGGTAGTAACTGCAAGTATCAGAACTATGTGAGGTTCTACTGAGGAGAGGTGATACTCATATCATGTCATAAGACGCCCTTTCAGAAAGCGCCATGCAGAGGCATGATCTGTCACTGGCCACCGGACACAGCCAATGACCAATGGCCACTGGACACAGCCAATGACTGATCAGTGTATTGGCTCGCTGCCGATACCATGTGACCACTGTGACCAATCACAGCAGGTCACATGGCAGTTGTAAACAATGGCTGGCTTCCTTTCATGCCATCCATTATGTACAATTATGTTGCCAGCTGTGATTGGTCAATG
Organism: Glandirana rugosa; assembly: GCA_018402905.1. NCBI lineage: Eukaryota > Metazoa > Chordata > Amphibia > Anura > Ranidae > Glandirana > Glandirana rugosa. Next base: position 737,324 of record BLSH010101265.1, on the reverse strand, counting down.
TGATCATATGGTACAGACAGGGCCAGTCACAGCCCATCTGTACCAGACCAATCACAGCTAATCTCAACAAAACAAACTGAATTAATCAGTTTCATTCAGTAAAGTTCTTACTTATAGCAATGTAATACGCTGCTATAAGCAATCACAATGTGTAAAAAAAAAAAAATTCCTGATTGCTTCCCCAGAGTAGTACAATGTTACTATGGTAACATAATATTTCTCTGGTCACAGTGTGTTAAAAAAATTTGTTAAAAAAATGTAATAAAAAATATTGGAAAAAAATGATTCATTTTTAATTTTTTCATACTGATACCAGTCAGTGTCCCTGATCACTGCCACGCCAGTTATATGACAATGCTGTATTGCACTGGTGACAGTATGTAAAAATAAAAAAATTGTTCTTTTTTTTATTTATTTCTTCATCTTCCAAAAAATTATGACAAAAAAATGTGAATTTCAAAAAACCCACCATGCCTCTTACTAAATACCTTGGACTGTCTACTTTCCAAAAAGGAGCAATTTGGGGGATATTTGTACTGTCCTGGCATTTTAGGGCCTCATGAAATGAGATAGGCCTATAGTACATCAGGATTGATCAATTTTAAGATATATACCATAGTTTGTGGGCTCTTTAACTGTCCTACAGACTAAATAATATACACTGATTTGGGTTATTTTCACCAAAGAAATGTAGCAGAATACATTTTGACCTAAATTTATGAAGAACAATTATTTATTTAGAAAATTTTATAACAGAAATAAAGAAAATGTTTTTTTTTTTAATTTTTTCAATCTTTTTTCGTTTATTTAGCAAAACATAAAAAAACCCAGTGGTGATTAAATACCATGAAAAAAAAAGTGTGACAGCGCTGAAAGCTGAAAATTGGCCTGGACAGGAAGGAGATAAAAGTGCCCCCTATTGAAGTGGTTAAAAAGACCATGTCAGATCTTTAACCACCTCCCACCCGGCCACTGTATATATACGGCCGGGTGGGAGGTTCCCCGTTCTGACAGGACGTGTTTTTACGTCTTGCAGAAAGGGAGCTCACAGCGCGGCCACGCGGCGCGCTGCTGCTGGATCCTGTGATCATTATGATCACAGGATCCAGCTGAGCAGAGATCGGGATACGGGCGCAGTGACTGGCCCTCCCGATCATGTGACGGCTGTGTCCAATCACAGCCGTCACATTGTAAACAGAGACGAACGTCTCTGTGACAGTTCTCCCCCCGCCGAGCTCAGTGAGAGCTCAGTGCGGGGGGGGGGGGGAGTGGGGAGCTGCAGCTCTGTGACAGCTTTCTGCATGATGATGATTTCATGCAGAAAGCTGTCACAGATCGCCCCCCACACAGTGCACCAAGCACACTGATACCCCTGTCCCCATACATATAAGTGTCACCATAAAACAGCACCCAAAACATCTGTATGACCCCCATCACATCTGTCACCATACACAAAACATCTGTCACAGTCCCCAAAACATCTGTCACAGTCCCCAAAACATCTGTCACAGTCCCCAAACATCTGCCTGTCCCCGTCACATCTGTCACCATACACCAAAACATCTGTATGTCCCCGTCACATCTGTCACAGTCCCCGTCACATCTGTCTGTCCGCCAACACCAAATAAACTCCAATTTGGGTTATTTTTACCAAAGAAATGTAGCAGTATCATTTTTGGTCAAAATTTATGAAGAAAAATTACTTATTTGCAAAATGTTATAACAGAAACGCAGAAAAATGCATTGTTTTTGAAAATTTTTAGTCTTTTTTTAATTTATAGCGCAAAAAAATGAAAAACCCAGGAGTGATTAAATACCACCAAAAGAAAGCTCTATTTGTGTGAAAAAAATGATAAAAATTTCATATGGGTACAGTGTCGCATGACCGCGCAATTGTCATTCAAACTGCAACAGCGCTGAAAGCTAAAAAATTGGTCCGGGAAGGAAGGGGGTTTAAGTGCCCAGTATTGAAGTGGTTAAATAATAAAAAGGGAGCTCTCTGTAAGAGAAGAGGTAATATACTCACCTATCCAAGGCCCCATGTCTCCCATATTCCCTCCGTTCCAACATGGCAGCCTCCATCAGACTCTTGAGCATTTGGCATCTCCAATAGTATCAGATGCCCGTGTCCCCCACCCCACACTGTGGTTTCATCTTTTAACCTTTATGTTTGCCAAATCTTCCCTTTAAACCTTAACACATATGAATTACACAAGTTCTGAGGTTAATTCAATGCAGATAAGGCACCAAGTGGGTTTAATTATCACCTCAATCAGCCACAGAACCTGTGTAGTTAATATGTGTTTGGTTTTAAAGAGATGAGGCGACAACCTTAGTCCAGCCTCAACAATGATGTAGGGATTAAGAGGAAGAAACCATAGCTTGTGGGAATACAGGCATTCGACACTCCCAGCAGTGTCAGATACCAAAGACAATAACCGATACTGCACTCCTGGAACAGACAAATGGTAGGGAACGTGGTCACTGTAAAGCAGTGTTGCCAACCATCCGTAAATTTACGGACAGCCCGTAAAAACAGGGCAGTTTTTCGGGTGTCCGTAAAAGTCCATAGCAGCCCAAAAGTGCCAGTAAAAACGGTGGCCATCGGCTCCGGTCAGAGCTGCACATGTGCAATTACGGAAATCCCGAGCAGCGAGTGAGAAGATCCGATCCTGAGACGAGTTGGATGACCACTCCTCCTGCTGCCAGCTAGTGCCTCTGCCCATCCGCTCTCAAATAAGGTTACTGCATTTTCCCGCCACACCACCGCCAGCCAGCACCTGACCGGAGCAGACGCTCCGGATGGATCCTACTGATTCCTGCCTGCCTCCCTGTGGATGGTGTGATGGAGACGGAGGGATGGTGACAGGAAGTGATGGGGGCATTGTGTGATGGAGACAAGAAGTGATGGAGGGATGGAGACAGGGGGGTGATGTGATGGAGATGAGGGGTGATGGAGGATGGAGACTGGAGGGATAAAAACAGGAGGTGATGGAGGCAGGAAGTGGGGACATAAATTCAGGTGATCCTAGTGGCTACCAGGGATTTCACCTCACTTTCTGTGGTGGTTATGGAACAGAAATTAAGGGGAAATCTCTACAATCTGACATAGGTCACAAAACTGATGGGCTAAACAATCCACCCTTATTATATTGAAAATAACAGAAATATGTTTTTTTACCTTGCTATCTACCTTAAATCACATTGCTATTTGCACAGTGTGCTTGCTTGTAGCCTAAATACTGAAATTTGCACTGAAAACTAATTTTGTAACTTTTGTAAAATGCCAGTAAAAACTTGGCTGTGCCAGTAAATTTTGGGTGTTGTGCCAGTAAATTTCAATCTGGTAGGTTGGCAACACTGCTGTAGAGGTGAGTAGGCTACTTCTCTTACAGGTAATTGCCACCTTCATTTCTTTGGAGGCCTAATAGAAGGAGAAGAGAAAAGCAGAGGGAGGAGGCCAACCTCCCGTCCCCCTGCATTCCTGTTGCTGACACTTGTCTTGGTCATGTGCTGGATTCAGAGATATCAGTCCAACTGTCTCCTTGCTAGTGGCGTTGTCGGATGGTCATGGCTGGAGCAGGGGGTTGTTCTGTCTGACCATGTACTGTAGCTAGCCTTCCACAGCATAGAGAAAGATGGGACAATGTACTGTATGTACCCCTGGGAGACGGGACACTGTAACAAAAAATATAAGTAGGACAGGTGACTTCTTTACTGTTCCACATAATAGTAGTGATTAAATACCTGTAGCAAAATGTTCAAACCAAATGATCTGAAAATCAGGAGACCGGAGCATTAGGCATACGGCTATTTGGAAAATATTTATCTTCTAATAAATGAATATTGGAAAAATGCTAATGGAAGTACTCAGGTGAAGCTGGAAAACAATGTTTTTGTGTTTACTTCAATGGTGCCTCAGGCTGAGCAGCTCACATTATCTAACGGAGCCTCAGATGGTGTCACCTTAGTGTTGCCGATTTCTAATGTAATTATTATTATTTCACTCCAAAAAGCATGATTACTTCACTTACACTACTGAAAAGGAAACAACAAAGGTTCACGTCTGCTAATTTTCTGGCTCGTAGTTCAGCCAGTGGGCATTTTTAACACATCTTTTTCCCGTTTCCATTCAAAGGGATATGGGCACTTTATCTTTAATTTGTTATTTTTTTTTAATATATTCTGCTCAAAATAAAAATGATATATGCATTGAAGGAAGCTATAGTTTGTTATTAGCGGGCACGTATTGGGTGATGATTTTAATGCTTACCTTAAAGTGTATGTGTGGGGAAAATCTAAAATATATAGTATAATCATTATATATTTTAATATATAATAATAGTGTAAAAATATATTATTATAAATATTATGTAGCGCACCCCCTAGGGAGCCGTAAGTATACTGGGACCCCCCACCCTGCACAGCCAGGCACACCAAATCTTCACAGGCACACTTGAGCCAGAAAACAATCCCTGACTTTGTTTTTTTTTTGTTTTATTGAGGGTAATAACTTGGATAGGGGTGGGAGGTTATGAGATGCCAATTTGACTTCAACAATAACTGCAGGGACAATTCTTCCTATATACAGACTCTATATATAGCTCCTCTTCTTCAATCCAGCACTCACACTTGCTTGCAGAACCTAGCTGGAACACTGTGAATAACTGACAGTCACATAGTCAGGTGAAGCAATGGACCATTACAGGCAGGAACCCAAGGCCCCTTAGGTGTGTAGTAGAACTTCAGCATTCAGCTTGGATAATTTCTGTGGCTACTGATCCCAACACCACCTCTTCAGGCACTGCCAACCCACTTGGCTGCAGTTGCCCCTTTCACTAGCCCTCCGGGCTAACTTCTCCCCACAGTCTTCCAGACTGACACTCACCAGCCCACCAAGCAGAGTCTCAGGAGATCTCCTAGACTTGCTGACCTGCTCCTGCTGCCCTCTGTCCTTGCTCCTGTGCCTCCAGGAAGGGAGGAAGGGTTCCCTCTGTGTGTTTTGGCAGAAATCTTTCAGCACCTGAGCCACAGGCCTGAGGTCACCCCCCCCCCCCACCCCTGAAGGGGGCACCCTCAAGGGCCACCCACAGCCTCCTCAGCACTCCATCCCCATCTTCCACCTGACTGCCCCTCCCTGGCATACCTATTAATGAGGTGGCCTGCCCCCCACCAGCCCTTTACTGGGGATTGGTTGAGGCCCTCATACATATTCCAAGCAACTCCTCCTAACTTCCACCCACTATGTCTGGAATGTTCTCCAATATCCCAGAGAACAGGGGGAAGTACCAGAAAAGCTGCTAGGATGAGTCACCCAGCTCTGTGTCACTAAACACTTACCCAGACTCATAGCTCAGGCTTAGCCCTGAGCTAAAACTCATTTTTACCTACACTAACACAAACCTACATCTAGCACACTGAAGGGTGCTACAATTATATAAATATGAAAGGGTCGTCAGGAAGGAGTTAAAACACCACAGGTACTGAAAAATACCTGATGATCCTAACAGAAATGCAGTCAGGTCCTAACTTCCTGTAGTGGCTGACAACACTGCCACTGCTGCACTGAAATCCCAAGCAGTGCAGCTTTTTTAAAGGGTTGAAAAATGGGGAAAGGTTTATGTACTGGGGAGATGTGCTGCTTATGTTTTTCATCATTTTAAAGAAGTGAATGACCTTTATTTTGCTAATTTACTGCATACTATAATTATTATTATACAGGATTTATATAGCGCCAACAGTTTTAACTTTACAACATAAGAACAGACAGTACAGTTACAATACAATTCAATACAGGAGGAATCAGAGGGCCCTGTTCGTTGGAGATTACAATCTTGGAAGGAGGGTCAACAGATACAAAAGGTAATAACTGTGCTGGATGAGCTGATGGAGAAAATTAAAGTACAGTTATTAGGTGGGGGCAGGGTAGGCTTCTTTGAAGAAGAGAAGGGTTTTCAGGGATCGCCTAAAGGTGGACAGAGCAGGAGACAGTCGGACAGATAGGGTAGGGAGTTCCATAAGATAGGAGAGGCTCGGAAAAGTCCTGAAGGAGGAGGTGACAAGGGAACTAGAGAGCAGGAGTTTTGGAAGGAACAAAGAGAAGGATTGGGTTGGTATTTTGAGACTAGGTTAGTGATGTAGCATAGGGCCAAGTTGTGGGTGGATTTGTCAACATTTTTTAATAAAATACTTGTTTTATCCCGTGTTCCATCTCAGTGCTATTGATCTTCCGGAGCCTCTTTGCTGCCTCTTCCTGTCTACATGTGCAGCTTTCACCCTCAAAGGTCCTCCTGTCCTGTTCCCGTGATGACCCACCCTGTACCTGAACCCAAGTGACCATCAACACACTTGGAATTGTTTAGAATAGGCTTTATTATAGGCAAAGTCCTATAAAAGAAAGGGGTTAGGCAAGGAATTCAACGCAATAGCAAACAGTAAACAATGTGACAACACAATTTGCATAAAGATGGCCTACCTACAAGAAAAAAATCCTGTTTAGTCCTGCTCCATTGGCTATTGAGACTAAATATAGTGTAATACAATTCTGATGTTGATAGAGCCTGTATCCTACAGTGCAACTTTCAGTAAGATGGGGACCATGAGGTCTTTCACCAATGATGGACTTGGTCCTTGGTCTCAAGTGATTTCTTGTAGGCCAGGGAAAGGTCCTGCTCTCCTGAGGGTCATGGCTCTGCAGAAAAAGGACTGCAGAGTGGCCATGCTCTCTCTTCCACTGTATCTATGGAGAAAGCCATGGTTGTCACCCAGACTGAACTTCAAAAATGAATTCCAATGTTCATATTTTAGTTCTTGGTTTTAGTTATCTTTTAATAAACAATCATACAGTATATTATAAAAAGAATGTAGTGCCCTGCCCTGGGTTGGCTAAATTTAGTGTATAGTTCTGCCGTAGCCAGCTGAGCTGCAATATGTTTGTTTGGTCTAATCAGGTTTATCTCTAAAACTGGTGGCTTATTGCTTTTACCAGCCTCCAGTAGAATGTTCCAGAAATAGTGTGGGGGGAGGTTGGTCACTGGATTAGGAAATTATGAATATTTATCCAACCTTAGCCAATCCCTGAGAGGGAGACCCAGAAGATGTGGCTGGGGAGAAGATAAATGTTTGAGATGGGTCTGATCAGAGCTCTTTCCCTGGAGCCTCCAGCCTGGGAGAGAGCATGTGTGTGTTCCAGAGTTGCTACTGCTGCTAAGCTTTAGGGGGACTGGAAGCTGGACTTAACAGGATTTTGTGTCTTGAATTAATTCCAGAGACCCCTGCAGGGATTAGAGCTGCAAGAGCATTTAGTGTACATTATCTAATGCAGCCTTTTTCAACCAGGGTGCCCCTGGGGTGCCTTGAGGTTTCTTCAGGGATGCCTTGGCAAAATGCCCAAAAATTGATCAAAAATTGTATACAAGCCAGCAGGTGGATCAACCCTACCTTTTAGTTACACAAAGCCACGGGTTTTTATTGTGCACCATTACGACTTTCTAGACACTGATATCCTAACAACCAATGACGTCATTAGTTAATAAGGAGGATGTCTGTCGCCTCCACAGCATCCTTGTTTGACCCTCCTCTGCCTCTCTCTCTCAGCACTGGGGTCACATTAGCTGACTAATGGAGAGAAATTGAGGGAGAAGAGAAACATAGGAATACTAGTCAGTACCAGTGTGCAAATGTGTATTTGCTTTGGAAGAATATATCAACTCTAACATTGGGTGTTATACGTGTGTATGTTGTGGCATTGTGTAAAACTATTAGAATCGTTTTTTAGATCTTAGAATGGGGTGCCTCGAAACTGCTCATAATTTTAAAGGTTGCCTTCAAATTGTCTATAAATTTAAAGGGTGCCATGACTGAAAAAAGGTTGAGAAACACTGATCTAATGCAATCTATTAGACATGTGCACGGCTGAAAAATTAGTTAGTTTTCGTTCCATTCGTTTTTTATTTTTTAGGAAATTCGGGTATTCGAAAAATTCGAAAATTCGAAATTTGCGAATTTGAAAATGCTGAAATTTGAAAAAGTCGGAAATTTGGAAGTAAAAAATATGAAAATGTGAAAAGTCGGAAATTCGAAAATAAGAAAGAAAATTTTAAATAATAACTAACTAATAAATAACTATTAAATTATAGGTATTGGAACTTCCTTTCAAATTTGGCTGTTAGTGAACAAAATGTCTCACTAACAGCCAAATTTTCAAGGAAATTCCAATTCCTATCATTTAATAGTTAGTAAAATAGTTGTTATTATTAGTAAGTCATTAGTTCAGATTTTGAAATTATCAGGTTTCCAAATTTCAGGATTTCCGAATTTTCGAATTTCAGATTTCCGGCTTTTCCACCTTTCGGATTACCGAATTTTCGAATTCAAAATAACGAAAAATTCGAAAAAATTTGTAACTTCAAAATTCGGAAATTCGAATTTCAAAAATGTGTTGAAAGATTTTGAATTCGGAACAAAACAAATTGCACACGTCTATAGTCTATGCATTTCAAAAAGCAAGACCACAGCACTATTGGAATTGGTTGCAGCAGGAGAGAAGAAGAAGTAGTGGTGGATGAATAGCCATGAGATTGGGTTTATCTTTTTTCAGGAAGCATGGTTTTGAATATATTTGAAATATATTTGAAATTTGAAATATTTGGTTTGCAGTGCGTCTAGTCACAAAAGCATGCTGCTCCCTAACTTTAGACACAAAGATCTCTTGATCTGTTCTCTTCTGATCTTATCACCACTGATGGGTAAACTGGGGATTGTACAGTCTATATGGAACATTAACATTTAACAGTTCAGGGTGTGAGGATGGTTTTGTGGCAACTTTAGAAGAGCTTCATTGGGACTTGTATAGCTCCAAATGTGAGACTGTCCTTGAGATGCTTCTATGTAGAGACAGAGGGCCCCCCTCCCTTCTACAGCAAGAGGTCACCGCAGCATCCTGGGGACTTGTGAGAGGGCTATTAGCCCATTGCTGATACTGCTAGAAGGGACTGAGCTACTCAGAGCAGGACACAAAGTATACCCAATCTATACTGCACACATACTGCACTCTATACCGCAAAACCTAGACTGCACCTATACCAACCCATTAAATATAATGAACATTTACCACATCTGAACCACAACTACCTTGAATCTATGCCGGGACTATATTTTACCTATACTGCATGCAGGTTAACTGCGACTTTCATTAAGTCCACCAATGCTCTTAAAGGGCCCCAACAATACTTGGCTGAAGAACATCTCAAAGGACTGCCCCTCCTGTAATAATTATTCTGCTAGCCCCCCTTGTTCCCTGCCCCTTCGGCTACCTTTCCCCTTTTGGACAGTGCATAGCCAGTCAATCTTTCTAGCAAAGACTAGCATTGCCACCATAAATGCGCTCTGTTAGTATAGTTCCAGCACTTAGTATTTTAAACTTATGCTCACTGCTGCACTTGAGATGACCTACTGTTATTCACTTTGTATGCTAAATTGTGTTATTACCATTGTAAATCCAATTTATGCTTGCCTAGTTACCAACCATATTGGATGACAATATATTAAGTTTGCCTTTACTACCCTGTTTGGTGCCTGTTTTCTTTGATCTAGCACTACTATTGGGTACTATGTATTACTTTTAGTGAATTACTGTGATATTGTATGTTTGTACACTCAACCTGGTGGGTCAGAGGGGCTGAGGTTCTTGAGTAGGTTGAGCCAAACAACAGAGGACCCATCTATGGAGATAGCGCCAAATAGCCATTACTGGAATTATTATTTACATTTTAAGTGGAGGCACTGACAGAAGTTCTAACCCTCCTTACCAAAGTGTCTGTGTTCTTGTTGGAGAGATTTCCCATGACCTCCTATCCTGACATAGAGGGTAAACCTCCCCAGTATGGACACAAGGAGCAATAAAAACCTGAGATAAGTTATAACCCGGCTCTACTCTGTCTACTGTAGAACTAAATACAAAAATGTTGCTTTTAGTTGGGCTTTTAAGTTGCCAAATGTATTAGGGCGTCTGCCTTTACACGCACATGAAGTTTAATGTCATCACAGTCTCAGTCTGTAGGGTTCAATATTAAGTTTGCCCACCCTTTGCCACTATAACAGCTTCAACTCTTCTAGGAAGACTGTCCACAAGGTTTAGGAGTGTCTATGGGAATGTTTGATCATTCTTCCAGAAGAGCATTTATGAGGTCAAGCACTGATGTTGACAAAAAGGCCTGGCTCACCGTCTCCACTCATTCCAAAGGTGTTCTATTGGGTTGAGGTCAGGACTCTGTGCAGGCCAATCAATTTCCTCCACCTCAAACTCCCTCATCCATGTCTTCATGGACCTTGCTTTGTGCACTGGTCCAAATCCTTTGGTGGAGGGGGGATTATGGTGTGGGGTTGTTTTTTAGGGGCTGGACTTGGCCCCTTAGTTTCAGTGAAGGGAACTATTAAGGTGTCAGCATACCAAGACATTTTGGACAATTTCATGTCCACAATCCTGAATTTTTTCGACAGCCTTCCCAGAAGAGTTGAAGCTGATATAGCTGCAAAGAGTGGGTCAACTCAATACTGAACCCTGTGGACTAAGACTGGGATGCCATTAAAGTTCATGTGCGTGTAAAGGAAGGCGACCCAATACTTTTGAAAATATAGTGTATATATTCCTCAGTAGACACAAATGATTTAAATCCCTGTGTAAAGGAAATGCCTTTGAAAACCCAGATATAACCTTGTAATAGCAGCAGTGATTTCATTCTTGGCGCTGTACATTGCCAATGCAGAGAGCAGAATTGTGGGAGGGACCCAGCAGGCTCCACCCACTACAGGCTGCCTACAGGAAACTACAGGAGGGGGCGGAGACAAGACCAGTCTCCCTGCACAAAGAGAGAGGGCAGCAGTGAGCAGTCTTTATTACAGGAAGCTCCTGCACAAAGGGAAAGTCTCACACTGGATTACTGCACAGATCTGGAAGAAATACACAAAGCACAGCAAGATTCAAGGAAGAATACAGATGATTTAGACAATATTTGCTGCAGTTCAGCTATAAGATAAGACTTCCTAGGGCTCAGCGCTGTGTAACAAATTCTTATTTCTGTGTTAAAAGCCTTTCTATGACTTTATTTGTCTTGTAAATATCACGCTCGGCTGTCAGGAAGGCACACCATCGCTCAGCAGAAGGATATAGTAACAGAATGGCTAATTACAAAACACAACAACTTAACACCAGATTATCTCTGACAAGTGACAGATGTATGAAAATGAGGATTCCAAAACACAGATAGTGAGAAATACAGTCCATGTCCTCGACCAGAGAGGAAGAATCTGACATCTTCTGTTCAGCAGGAAATACATTCATAATCCTATATATGTTACAAGGAACTCTGGAGGGTGGAAACATTAGAACCTCTGTCTGTTTTTTATTGTTCCTTTTGGAGACAAGGGAGGAGCAAAACTGAGAGTTTTCCTTTTTCCCAAATTTGGGAGATTTCTGCGAAATCTTGCCATTTTGACAGTTTGAAGTTGGGGAGGAAGGTGAAATGTAGGTTGTTTTTGTGTTTTTAAGGGTAAAATTAGATTTGTATGACTCCTGAGGGTTACAGGAGGTAACTATCTTAGACCTGTTCTTTTACTAAAAATGGCTCCTCATTTGCCTCATTATTTCACGTTTGTCTTGTGACTTGCAACAAAGTTATAATGTAGAGTATACGTGATCACTGGGGGTGAGAAAAAGCTATCTATAGACGGTGCAATTTTCTTTCCTGCAACCACAGGCTGCAGAAAAGAAAATCGCTTGATTCGCCCATCACAGAGTGTTGATGGGAAAATCCCTATTGCGGAGCTATTGTGTTCTCCCGGTGAGGGGGGGGGCCAGGGGAAGCTGTCCCAGACAGGAAAACATGCAGTGATTATTGCTAGCAGCCATAGCCACTGGCAATAATGGCATGAAAAATCTGACAGGCTGGTTGTACCCATGTTGAATGATCGATCAACTTGTGTACAACCAGCCTGTTGGATTCTTCGGGCGATTATTGCCACTCAGCTTGCCTATACATGGTTCAAATGTCGGTCGGTCCTTGCTGAACCGGGCGAGATTCCAACCGTCTATGGCCAGCCTAAAGCAGTCCATTATTATTATTATCATACAGGATTTATATAGTGCCAACAGCTTGCAGAGCGCTTTACAACATGAGGACAGACAGTACAGTTACAATGCAATTCAATACAGGAGGAATCAGAGGGCCCTGCTTGTTAGCGCTTACAATCTAGGAGGGAGGGTCAAGTGATACAAAATGTAATAGCTATGAGGGGTGGGCTGATGAAGAAATGAAAGTACAGTTAATAGGTGGAGGCCGGATAGGCTTGTCTAAAGATAAGGGTTTTCAGGTATTGTCTAAAAGTAGACAGAGTAGGAGACAGTTGGACAGTTTGGGGTAGGGAATTCCATAGGATGGGAGAGGCTCGGGAAACGTTCTGGAGGCAAGCATAGGAGGAGGTGATAAGGGGCTAGAGAGCAGGAGGTCTTGAGAGGAACGAAGAGAACAATTTGGTTTAGGAGAGGTCCAAGAACAGAATCTTGGGGGACCGTGATGGAGAGAGGAAGAGGAGAGGAGGAAGTAAAGTTGTAATTGACACTGAAGGTGTGGTGGGGTAGATAGGAAAATAACCAGCAAGGAGTACAGTCACGGAGACCAAAGGAGTGGAGTTTTTTGAGGAGGAGGAACTGGTCCACTGTGCCAAAGCCAGCAGAGAGGTCCAGAAGTAGGCATACAGAATAGTGTCCATTGTTTTTAGTCATTAGCAGATCGTTTGTGAGTTTTAGGAGAGCAGTTTCTGTGGAGTGTTGAGAGCAAAATCCAGACTGAAGAAGATCAAGAAGGTTATTTTTAGTGAGATGGTTGCTCAGTCGGTTGTAGAGTTGACACTCAAGGAGTTGTTGTCAGAGTATTGAAATCATGCTGGAATTTGGAGGAAAAGGGGAGAAAGGAGATGAAGTGTAGGTTGTTAAGATTGGTGGGGTCCAGTGAGGACATTTTAAGTATGGGGGTAACTAGTGCATGTTTTAGAGTGTTGGGGACAATGCCAGAAGAGAGGGGTAGATTAACCACTTCTCGTCCGGCCTATAGCAAAATGATGGCCGGGCGGTGGTTCAGTTATCCTTACTGGACATCATATGAGTGCGAACCCCGCGAACGTGCCCGCGGGTGCGCGCAGCGTGGCGATCAGTGGTGTGGTGTGTCACTCTGACACAGTGCAACTCCGATCGTGGCAAAGAGCCTCTGACGGAGGTTCTTTACCACGTGATCAGCTGTGTCCAATCACAGCTGATCACTCTGTAAACAGGAAAAGTCGTGTATCGTCTTTTCCTCTACTTGCGCTGCCAGACGCGAGTAGGGGAGAGCCGATTGGCTGCTCTCCTCACAGGGGAGTCTGCACTTTGTTGCCCTTCTCTGAACCCTTTCCAGTTCCAGGACATCCTCCTGAGGGCTGGTGACCAAAACTGCACGGCATATTCCAGGTGCGGCCTCACCAGAGACTTGTAGGTGGGAGAAGTATTAATTTATCTGTGGAGTTAATGCCCTTTTTTGTGCATGCCAATATTTTGTTGGCTTTGCTTGCAGCAGCTTGGCATTGCCTGCCATTGCTGAGCCTGTCATCTACTAGGACCCCAAAGTCCTTTTCCATCCTAAATTCCCCCAGAGGCTCTCCACCTAGTGAGTAGATTGAGATTGCATACATATTTTTGACACCCGTATGCATTATTATACATTTTTCTACATTAAACCTCATTTGCCATGTAGTTGCCCACCCCATTCATTTGTTCAGATCTTCTTGCAAGGTTTCTTTATCCTTTGCTTATCGCCCTGCTTAGCTTTGTATCGTCCGCAAATACTGAGATTGAGCTGTTTATCTCATCCTCCAGATCATTTATGAATAAATTAAATAGAATTGGTCCCAGGACAGAACCTTGGGGAACCACACTTTCCACACCGAACCATTCCAAGTACTCCCCATTTATCACCACCCCCTCTGCACTCTCCCCTGTAGCAAGTTTTTAATCCAGGTACTCACCCTTTGATCCATGCCGACAGACCTTAATTTGTACTGTAAGCATTTATGGGGAACTGTATCCAATGCCTTTGCAAAATCTAGATACACCACGTCTACAGGCCTTCCTTTATTTAGATGGCAGCTCACCTCTTTATAGAAGGTTAATAGATTGGTTTGGCAAGAACGATCCTTCATGAAACCGTGTTGATTACTGCTAATGATACTGTTTTCATTAAAAAAATGTCATTAAAAAAATCTTGTATATAATCCCTTATCATTCCCTCCAAGAGCTTGCATACTATTGATGTTAGGCTAACTGGCCTGTAGTTCCCAGGGATATATCTTGGTCCTTTTTTATATATTGGTGCTACATTGGCTTTTCAGCTGGTACCATACCAGTCAGTAGAATAAAAAGAACAATGGTCTGGCAGTTACATGACTGAGTTCCTTCAGGACCTTCAGGTGTAAGCCATCTGGTCCCGGTGACTTATTAACGTTAAGTTTTTGAAGTCTATTCCTAATTCTATCCTCAGTTAGCCATGAGGATGCTTCCTGTGATGTGTCGTGAGGACAAACATTGTCGTTTTGGATACTGGAGCCCCCGATTTCCCTCGTGAATACTGAGGAGAAAAATAAATTTAAAACCTTCGCCATCTCTCCATCCTTTGTAACCAGATTCCCTTCATCATTCTTTATGGGGCCAATATGATCTGACCTCCCTCTCTTACTATTTATATACTTAAAGAATGTTTTGGGATTCTTTTTACTCTCCTCTGCTATGTGCCTTTCATGTTCTATCTTTTCTGCCCTGATTGCACCCTTACATTTCTTATTGCGTGCCCTGTAAAGATGGAATACTTACAGTGACCCTTCAGCCTTGTATTTTTTGAAGGCCTTCTCATTTGCTTTTATATGTACTTTTGTGTTGGAGTTAAGCCACCCTGGCCTTTTATTAGCTCTTTAAAATTTATTTCCCATTGGGATGTGCTGGCTAATACCTTTGTTTAAAATGTTCTTGAAGCAAGGAGCGTAATTTATGGAAGTTGGCTCTCTTAAAATTCAGTGTCTTTGTATTCCCCTTATGTATACTATTTGTGTGATGTATACTGAAATTAATCGACCTGTGATCGCTGTTTCCTAAGTTGCCCCTTATTTCCACACTCGGTTTTGTGTTTATTAACAGTCAGCAGCTACAAAAAGTGTAGCTGCTGACCTTTAATAAACACACACTCACCTGTCCCATGGTCCAGCGGTGTGGCCGCCCGAGCCCTCGGTCCTCTCCGGGTGCCGGTATCACAAGTGTGAGCACCCAGCTGTGACAGCTTGCGGCTTCACAGCCGGGTGTGCACTGCGCATGCGCAAGTTGCGCTGCGCCTCCTCAATGGCCAGGCAATCTTATGAGACCTGTGACGTGTCCCAGTAGATTGCACGGAGGGAGGGGAGAGGAGAACTTCCGCTCAAGTCGCTTAGGTGGCTAGAGAGGAAGTGGGAGCTGGGTACCTGTGTTGATTTTGACGTCAAACTTTGATTAAGTTTTAGCTATAGTCTTTTGACTAAAATGCCATTTTAGTTTTAATCATATTTAGTCATCTGAATTGTTTTCGTTTTAGTTAGACAAGTGCGCTGCCGAAAAACGTGTGTGTTTTTGTTTCATTCTGTTTTTTTTATTTGTTTTTCGGGCCATTCCTTATGATCAAAATTCGTAAATTCAAAAATTTTAAAATTTGTAAATTCGAAAATTTGTGAATTCGTAAATTTGTAAATTCCAAAATTCTAAAATCTGAAAATTTGGAAATTCCAAAATCCAAAAATAAGAAATAAAATCCGAAAATGCGATGTAATAACTGACTAACTAACTAATAATAACTAACTATTAAATTATAGGTATTGGAATTTCCTTTCAAATGTGGCTGTTAGTGAGCGTAACGAATATAAATTTATCAGACGTTACGAATTATCCGAAATACCGAATGCAGCATCTAAACAAATGGAACAGGAACAAATTAATATTAAATAATAATAATAAAAATAATAATAAACAAGTTTTTATTATTATTATTATTGTTATTTGTTATTATTAATTCATCATTTCCCATTCATTTAGATACAGAATTCGTTATTTCGGATAGTTCTTAACTTCTGATAAATTCGTATTCGTTACGCTCACTAACAGCCAAATTTGAAAGGAAATTCCAATACCTATAATTTAATCGTTAGTAATAGTTAAGTAAGTAAGTTAAGTAAGTTAAGTTATTAGTAAGTTATTATTTCAGATTTTTGAATTTTCAGGTTTTTGAATTTTCAGATCTTCGTTCTTATTTTTGTATTTTTTTTTTTTAATCTTCGTTCTTATTTTAGGATTTGCAAATTTCCGAAATTCCAAATTTTCAAATTTCTGAACTTTAGAATTTCCGAATTTTCAAATATTCGAATTTCGAATATTTGGAAAATTTGTTAAACAGGTTTTTGTTAATTCTGATTACATTACAAATTATGTGAGCAGACTGCAGTTCCTCTTTAAGCATTTCCCTAGAATTATCAAACTCATTATATACTGCTGGGGTAAAAATTGAATAATGGGGGTCGTCATATATTACTCAAACTATTAAGATCCCTTTACGAATTTCTCCTTGACGTCAGACGAGTGTATTAAACATTACATTAGTCTTAATTGTTTTTGGACAAATTGTTTAAAAGGTTTATAAGCTTTAAGCTTATAAACTTTTAAGCCTTTAAGATTTCAAGTCTTTAAACTTTTAAACCTTAAAGCCTTTAAACGTTTAGGATTTTATTCTTGCTTCTAATTTTTTTTTTTTATGTTTTTATTCTTGCTTCTAGACTTTTAAGTTTTTGGACTTTTAAGTTTTTAGACTTTATTATTGAATGATTATTGAATTGAATG
>BLSH010101265.1:675050-694125 GCA_018402905.1 Glandirana rugosa | reverse complement strand
CGACTAGAATATGCCAGGAGGAATTTGGACAAAACTACAGAGTTCTGGGAGACAGTTCTATGGACTGATGAAACCAAACTGGAACTTTTTGGACATATGGACCAGCGGTATGTCTGGCGTGCAAAAGGTCAGGCTTATGACCAGAAGAATACCATCCTCACGGTCAAGCACGGAGGTGGATCAATAATGATGTGGGGCTGTTTTTCTGCGGCAGGAACTGGCAATCTTGATTGTGTACCTGGCATCATGGATTCCCAGAAATACCAAGTCATTTTGAAGAAGAACGTGATGCCTTCTGTTGACAAATTAATCCTTGGTGATCATTGGCTCTTCCAGCAAGACAATGATCCCAAGCACACCTCCAAATCAACCAAAGCTTGGTTGGGGAAAAGATGCTGGAGTCTCCTGGAGTGGCCTTCTCAGTCACCAGATTTAAATCCTATTGAAAATCTTTGGTGGGATTTGAAGAAGGCAGTTGCAGCATGGAAGCCGTCAAACATCACTGAGTTAGAGGCTTTTGCACGTGAAGAATGGGCAAAGATTCCAATCGAGAGGTGTAAGAAGCTTGTCAGCACTTATCGAAAGCGCTTGTTAGAAGTTATAAAAACTAAAGGGCACTCCACAGGGTACTGAAGCTGGGGGTGGAATAATACTGCACATGCTCATGTGTTACAAGACTTACAATTTTCATTTGAACTCCAAAGTTAAGTCAACTTCTGTTGTCAAAATAACTCAAATATGTATCAATAAATATTGTTTGTTATTTCACGAGTTTTTTTTTTTCATTTATTTTCATTATCTTTCATCAACATCACTGTATTGTCTATTGAGGTGGGGGGTTGAATATTTCTGATTGCAAGTGTATATATTTTGTTTAATTCTCCTTTAGTGGGGTGTGGCAGGGCGGGGTGTGTCTTATGCAAACACACTAATAGTTGTCCCTCATTCCCATCTCAAAAAGATAGGAGGCATGGAAAATGTCCTGATCATTTCCCTTACCAAAGAGCCAATTCAGTCACACTAAAAATTCAAAAATCATTTTCATTCTTTTTCTATGAAGGACCTTTTTCAGGCATTTCCTGTTTTAAGGTGATAACCCTCTGTCCCTATCTCCCCACTGTGCCCCTGTATTGTCACCCTGTCACACCTTCTCCAACTGGACACAACAAACATCCATGCCAGTGCATATTACACAGGCATGGTCTACCATCAGAAAGCTTGTCTCAATGGAATGGCTTAGACCAATGTTTCTCCACTCTAGTCCTCAAGTACCCCCAACAGGTCATGTTTTCAGGATTTCCCTCAGATGAAATGGCTGTGGTAATTACTAATGTAGTGAAATTGATCAAATCACCTGTGCATAATAATGGAATCCTGAAAACATGACCTGTTGGGGGTACTTGAGGACTGGAGTTGAGAAACATTGGCTTAGACTACATCTCCCAGCGTTCAGCGTTTCCAAGTATAAAGTTCAACAACAGAACCAACCCACCATTGCCATCTTGTGGAATAAAAGAAAATCTACACTTAAGAATGTCCACAATAGTAATTTAAAGTGTTACTAAACCCAGGACTGTACATTCACTATATCTGGTCTCCCACAGCACACAGAACACGGACATTCAATAGTTTTGGTAAATATAAATGGCTAAATACTTTTTCTCATCAGCAATATATAGCAGTCTTGTGATTTCTATCAGTGTCTGGTTAAGGCTTGTAGGAAGAGTTTTCATTCTACTCTGGCTGTCCAATGAGACTGCAAAACCCTTGACCCTCTGTCTGGACAGTGTTGATTGGCCCTGTGCTGATCACATGCACCCTCCCAAGGAAAAAACTCTCTAGTAATGCACATCAAACTGAGCATGTGCAGCTTGTCCCCAATACTCTGTTCTATCAGGAGATGGTCTGAGGACTGTGGAAGAAGGGGGGATGGGTCAGAGAAGACAAATAGCCTTTTTACACAATGCAGAGGATTAACCCCTTACGTTTCACTGTGAGTATAACAAGCATGCTTTGCTGCATATACAGATTGATTTTACTAATGTGGGTTTAGTAACACTTTGAAACTCTGCATAATTCAGTAACAGCAGTTCTGATTACAATTGTATGCTTGATGTTTTCCCTTCTAACCCCAGGCACAGGTCTATGAGTGTCATTATGATGGCTAAAGCCCTGGTAGTAATATTTTGGGGTGCAGAATAATTTTGGGTTCTTGTTTAGCAGGAGTTGGAAGTTGATGGAGAAAAAAAAATACTGTGAGGGAGATTAAGGGCCAGTTCACACTGTAGCGAGGCGGAGCGGCGCGACTTCGCAGCCCGTTCACATCTAGGCGAATTGTCAGGCGACTTGAGTCGCCTGACAATTCGCCTCAATGCTGTGCAAATGGGACCGTTCTAATAGGAGCGAATCGCTTCGCTCCGCATTAGAAAAATGGTCCCTGCACTATTTTTAGGGCGATCTCAGGCGGCTTGCATTGACTTCTATGACAGAAGTCTCCTAGCAAGCCGCTTTGAGATCGCCTGGATCGCCGCATCGCGCCGCTCCGCCTCGCTACAGTGTGAACCCAGCCTTATTGGAGCACTCAGAATCTGGTGCAGCTGTGCATGGTAGCCAATCTACTTCTAACTTCAGCTTGTTCAATTAACCATTGACAATAAAACCTGGAAGGTTTCTATACAGAGTTGCACCAGATTTTGCACTCTCCCGTTTTAGTAAATCTTCCTGTGTGTGTCTCTTTATTAGTTAGGCCCTGAGAGTGCTTATGGGGTTATTTTAAACTCCAATAATTCTTATATTTCTAATTACTAAGGTTTTGTGCACCCTGGGGCTTTTATAAATGCTTTAGTGTGCCTAAGCCTTAGGCATGTCAAGCTCTTGGGCATTTATTTAATTTTATTCTGACCATTGAAAGGAAAAAAAATGCTCAAGGGCTACATGCGCCTAGCACTTATACCCATATTTAGGTGCGCCAGCCTTTTTATGCTCAAAGGCTCCTCCACTTAATGTGACTTTGGGTTTTTTCTGCCTCTAAACTCATGTAAACCCTTATGGTGTGCATGAACACATGACTAATATTGAGGGGCATTTATAGGCAGGAAAAAAAAAAGCTCAAAGGCCGTTAAAAGCAGTGTTTTTGAGCTCAAGTGTGCATCTGGCCTAACACAGGTATGTCCACCTGAAAGCAACAAACTGATTGGAATAAAAGTAGAATGATGGCCTTCCAATAAAATCAAATATGTGGTACATCACTTAAATATAATTGTATCTTCACGTATATTTTTTTCTTAGTCCCCTTGCAAAGTCCTACAAATACCTGTTGTGCCTGTCAATGAAGTCCACCTATTGCTGCTTCTTGTGATGGTGTGATAACAATGCTGCACTGCTCCTGAGTTTACAGCCCATTTGAATCTTTCATGTAGGCTGTGCCTGGTTGTACTACAACCTGGAGAAAAAAATGGTGCAGGTGGAGTGGCTATCAGCATTGTCACTGCTAATTCACTAGCCTGTAGCTTGTCTATATGGATGAGGTCAGGCGTGTTTGGACCCTAGTCTGAACCTATCTAAGATAATTCTAGAGCCACCCCTGAAGGAGCCACTTAATATCTTGGGCTCTCTGCTCTGCGCTTAGACTCCAATAACACTCTCCTCTCCTCTGGCACATCTAGTTGAAATTAAATTACCTCAAACACTTAAAGAGTCACAAGCAAAGATACCTTTGACTTGGTAGCAAGATATAACCAGGAGATATCCCATCATGCCTCTGATTGTGGGAGTCATGCTTGTAACTGTCAGCCTTGCAATGCCTCGTGGGACTTGTAGTTTCGCAACAGCTGGATGGCCACCAGTTTGAGACCCCTGGTTTAATGGTACTGGAGCTAATTGAACTCAATGTATTGTTATGGGTTGGAGAATATAGCGGTTTGAGCACAAATGATGAGGTAGGTTTAGACACAGCCTGCTAGACAGTGTATTTGCTATGTCAAAGCAGCTTAAATTAGAGTTCTGTACCACAAGAATGGAATTTAACACATAAACCCACAAGATTAGCAGTAGACAGAGAATATACACATGTTGCGAATAGGGATGTTACAAATACTTAGGGTGCACTCAAAAAACGACTAAGCCCTGTGTGATACCCCTGGGAGGTACCTTTGTACTTAGTAACTAAGTGGCAACTGTAAATGGGCAGTCTGTAGCCCTGGATCTTCAGATGGCTAATGTTGAGCCCCAATCATGCCATTGGTGCACATGAGAACAGTCATAGTAAGACCTGCGGGTAGTAACAGGCTTTTGGAAAGTTGTGTGGTCAATTCCTAAGGGCTTAGTCACTCTAGTGGCTATAGGTCATGGTCACAAGGTCCTCTCACCAGACTCAGTGACCCAGCATGGAAATCCCCCTGTGTGAAAAGGAATCCTCTGCCCTGGTTTAGGATGACTCTGGGCCTTGGCTGACCCAGTGGTACAGATTTAAAGTGGGTGCAGTGCTAAGCTCTCGGCGGTGGCAACACAGCCCCAGTCTCAACACTCTCCAATGCTCTCTCTCTGTGGTCTCACGGTGGTATGCCTGGGGCCTCAGCTCTACTCTTAAGCAGGTCTTACTCCAGGGATGTTTTCACTCCCACTTCCCACAGCAATAGGCCATGTGTTTCAAAGAACAGCCCAGGAAAATACTGTTTTCCTCACCACCTGGTCCCAACCCCTTCTGGTAGATGTAGCAGGGTAATATGGGCCTGCAATAATTCTCCCTGTCTGTACTTCAATTTCCATCATCCACTGCGGACAGCTTTACAGTCCATTGGGTGTTTCCGGCACTCCCACTGCCCCTCATGATGGGAACCGATAATGCATTAAAATACAGCTCCTAGTGCACAGGTAGCTACTGATAGTGTTACAGCTTTGTCCTTGCAACCTAGCACTCGGTTACATATACATAATCATAAGCGGCTGAGGCATTCCTTGCCCCAGCCCCAAGACTGTGTTTACATGTGGCTGTGGAGAGAGTAATACCTTGCCCATTAATAACTGGCTTTGTTCAGTGACAAATTCCTGGCAGGATAGCCCAGGTAGCTTCGGACTAGGATTCAAACATACCCGAGCTATCCCTGCTTGTCAAACAGCACCTGGCCACACCTAGTCCTACCCACTGCTTTCTGGACTGCCAGCACTGCCTCTGCTGCTGAAACTCTTCAGCTGGGAGCTGCAGTGTCTGGAGGAGGAGTGTGTGAGACAAAGGAAAAATTTGGCTCAGACAGGGAAGATAAAGGATATTTTGTTGTTAATCTATTAGGCTTTTGTATCACATAGTAACTAGATTTGTGAGTTTTTTAAAAATCATTATACAGGATTTATATTGCGCCAACAGTTTGCGCAGGGCTTTACGTGAGGGCAGAAGTACAGTTACAATACAATTCAATACCGGAGGAATCAGAGGGCCCTGTTCGTTAGAGCTTACAATCTAGGAGGGAGGGTCAATGCGCTTCTGGAAGAATGGTCAAACATTCCCATAGACACTCCTAAACCTTGTGGACAGCCTTCCCAGAAGAGTTGAAGCTTTTATAGCTGCACAGGTTGGGCCAACTCAATATTGAACCCTACAGACTAAGACTGGGATGTCATTAAAAGTCATGTGCATGTAAAGGCAGGAGTCACAATACTTTGGGTGATATAGTGTATGTTTCAGAAGTTTCCTTTAAAGGGGTTATGCAATGGTTAAGGTCAATCCTATTTTCAGTTCAGTAGGTTTTACTACGATTCAACATAGGACAATCAATACTGATACACACTCTATAGTATAGACCATGTAACACATTTAGTTATAATTTTAAGAATTTTGGTACTGTGGTGGAGCTTTCAATCAACTGTGATGCATTAGTGTAGTGAAAACATTGTCTTTGTTTCTATGTTATACTTACAATGGATGAATTTGTTGACATTTTATAATTTCTAGTGATTTATAGAAGCGAGTATGGTGATGAACACTGTATGCACCATATCCCTGATAATTTGCAAAAAAGGGGCAACATAAAGAAACATAAGACTTTTTGTTGGTGCAGCCTCTCAATGACACATACAAGTTTCTTCCTATAAAAACAAAGTTTGTATTAAGTTTTTAAGTATTTATTTTGTATCACATAGTAACTCGATTTGAGACTTTCTTTTAAATTATTTTACAAGATTTATATAGCAGAAAATCAATCAGCGCAAATCCCAACCTATATCTTATATGTAGCAGCTTAACACCAAGGATCAAAATATCAAATTCCTCAATGCATAAAATTATAGTAAGGGTGCAGCGCTAAAAGAGTAAATAAATGTATTAATATAGTCCATAGAAAAAATGCATGCAATCCATAGATAAACACCGCCAGTGCCAATACAGTGAGCATATGCAATATAATGTGCTTCCATGCAGTCCTCCACCAGAGGCTAAATTGGCAGCTCACCTTCATATGTGGACCCTCATAACAAGGATCAAACCAGCATTTGCACCTTCCGGGGAGGGGGGGGTGAAACCAAGTCTACACCACATAGGATAATACTGCCCACAAAGACCAATCAAGTGGTGATTGTATTGGTCTGGTGGCACAGGGCTATCCAGCCCCTCATCCCTTGTAATAATGCAAACTTGGTACAGTGAGATGTGGGATTATGGCGGTTCCAAAGATAGGAAGGAAAATAGAGAATAAAATATAACAACTTTTTTTAATACATTAATAAAATGACATAAATGTGCATGATTAAAAACAATGCATGAATAGCAATATTGCCTTCATTACATATACATCATGATGATGGAAAAACATGTAGTGATCTAGGGATATTCCTACATGTTTTGCCTGTATAGGCTTCCTCAGGGAATTTTGTAGATCACCAGAGAAGTTTAATACTATGCAAAAAAGAAAAAATTCATATCAATTAATAGATTAGTGTATTATGTGGATAATAATAACTACATTGTCTGCTCGATTGAACTTACATTGCAACCACTAGTCCAATGCCCACCGAGACGCCCAGTGCCCATGCACGTCACAGCAGGGGAAGGGGTGCAGCGTGTCCACAGGGGACATTCAATGCCCAACTAAACAAAGAGAGGAATACATATGCACATATGTGAGAAAGCCAATCATAGCCCCAAAAGGAGAAAGGGTCCTCCAATGGGGATACGAATGCAGAAATTTGAGGATATGTGGATTATACCCACAATTTCCATGTTCTGTGTACTGTGGGAGACCAGATATAGTGAATGCAGGGTCCTGAGTTTAGTAACACTTTAAGTATTATAATATAACCATGTACATACAGTATATCTTGAAATACAATATTCCTCCCATAACATTACAAAGGTGATACTGTCTCAAGGCAAGATCAAATCCCAACATGATTAGCAATAAGGCTTCCTTGGGAGATACACAGGTAACATGGCACTTTGACTAATAGCAATGGGTCAGACCAATGCGGTTCCAGTAAAGATCTCCAGAGGGAAGAAGCCTACAGAAACGAATGGCACCACCACACAGGGAAGAAGAGGGAAAAGGACATAGAGGGGACCAAAGGCACTAATATACATTGGAAGAAGTCATCAGCCTATAAGGCTCAACTGCGTTGAAGGAATGAAGCCAAACATCAAACGCAACTATTGTAGGAAGCAACGTGGAGTTATGTCCTTCTGGGACCGAAACGCCAGAGATTTATAGGATTAGAAAAAGGTAAGAATAGATGAAGCAGAATATAGTATAGACATTTTAGAAGGAAAGGGGAGAGGAATTGGGGTGTATCTCATGGAAGGGGAGGTAAAGACCATTAGGGAACCTGGAACTTTCTGAGTTATAATGTAAGAATCTGTCAAAGTCGATCATATTTTATATTCTTTTTAACTTATACTATTTTAACCAAGTACTGTATCTATTTGTATTACTGTTTACATAAATACAGGGCATTTATAAAGAGGGAGTACAGGAAAAGTGGTTTGAAAGGGAGAGAATAGGGAGGAGTCATAATCTGGTTCATCCAGGTGAGCATGCAAATGTCAGCTTGAACTATTGAGCTCTGCAAACCATAGATTTTTTCCTAAAACAGCCAGAAAAACATGCAAAATAATCCAATAACTTAACCCGTTGACTGGGCATACACATACAAATGATTGCAATATTTAATTTCTTCTAACTAAAAAAAGGAATATATTTAATTTTTGTTAAGTTCTGGTCTAACAACGAAATTAAGAATGAAAATATAAAGAGCAACAAATAAACACATTACTTTGTCTTGCAATATGATTTTTGGTGTGATTATGTAGTGCTACTTAGATGCAACTTCCTTTAAATAAAATAGCTCTTATCAATACTATGTCATTGATATTGATTTAAAGCAGCTATGCAAAGTAAAGGAAAACCTGAAAACATGGCTGGCCTGTTGGGGGGTACTTGAGGACTGAGGTTGAGAACCACTGTTCTATGGGGCCAAAATACCACTGAAATAAGTTGTACAAGATCCTTTTCCAGAATTCCTCCATGGTGAGTCGCATTCATGTGACCGGACACTTTTGAAAGCAATCTGATTTCTCTCACCTTCACTGGGAAAGTGAACTGGGTAAACTGCTGGACCCAGAGGACTGGCAAATCATAACCTTGGTGCTTTCTAAAAATGTACTTGTACTGGAAAACGCCTACAAAATGTTATATAGATGGTATTATGTGCCAGCTAGGCTGGCCTGCTTCATTCCTGCATATTCTCCTCTTTGTTTCTGAGGGTGCTCACACAAGGGTACAATAGCACACATCTGGTGGTCTTGTCTGAAGGTGTGCAGATTAAGGGTCAGGGTCTACGTACTACTCTACACTTTACTTCATATTGACCTCAAAAGAGATTGGTATGAAGCTCTTCTCTATAAAAAGATTACTGAACGGCTTTGTCCAGAACAACAATTTGCTCTGCATCCTTTTACTGCAACCAAGTTAACTATTGCGAAAGTTTGAAAACCCCTATATTCAGCTCCGAAGCTGTCAAAAATCGTATGTACTACATCATTGTTAATGAGAAACCAGCCATAGCATCAGACAGACACCCATAAAAAATTCCTTTGGGTTTGGCAACCCTGGATTGTCCACGCCCAACCCTCCCGATTCAACAACACCCTTTTGTCGATTTAGTGCTCCTCCGTTGCGGACCCGTGGGACTCTTCTTTCCTCTCTTCTCTTCTCTTTGCACTTTTATTTTTCTACCTCCACTCTCAGCTCCTTCTGCCCTGCCATTTCTGGTTACTTCATATGTCTATCTATCCAGGCATTGTCCTGGTCTGGGTGGCAACAATGCAAATACTTTGCATTCTTCTTTTCGCCTCTGTTTATATCCCTCAGCTCAATATTAGATGGTTCCTGTCTATGTGCACCTAGCCATGTGGTCGGATGCTCTTGTAACGCCAATTCCCATGCTATGACACAGACCTAAAATTGTCCTGAATATTTACATTTCTTTGTTTTTATGTTTTTTTTTTTCTTTTCTCTTTTCTTACAGTTCTAATTATTGTCAGGCGCTGAACTTGCTAATGTACGCCTTTTGGTTTGTACACAAATGTTTTGCATTGTAACTACTGAATTATTGGCTCTGTTGGTTTGATCACACACTAATAAAACATTTTGTAAAAGAAAACAAACTGATTTCCCTTGTCATGCGATTCTATGCGACTCAAGTCAGATCTGAAATCGCACTAGTGTGAACCAGGCCTAAACAGGCAGTATGTTTTTGAGAGAAAATCTCAGAAGAGCATACGCACCCCATGCAGATGGCATCCCTAGAAGGAAATGAACCAGCACTGCTAACCTCATCACCATCATGTTGCCCATTTGCCCTTTACCCAGCCTCTGCAATAATGATGGTAACAATGAAATGAAGTGTGAGAATATCATTCTAAGGTCAGACAGTTGAAAAATTATTTACCTCCTTTAACAAACTGATACCTGGGGTGATATTTATTAATAATCTGCATTATCAGGTGTCAGATATGCCACTTGCAGAAATTAATTACCCAACCCATGCTAGAACTGTAACAAGCCTCTACTGCTGTAACATTTGTGCTAATTGAAAATGAGATAAGTGCTGTGGGTGCAATTTGCATCTAGCACTGTGTATTAATTATCTCCTGTTCTCCCCGTGATAAATACACCTAACTAAATCACTCTGTTAATTTAGCGGGTAATAGAGTAATAAGTGGATTCCCCTTGGTGACCAGCAAAACATGCTGGCTCTTCTTAACACAGAGACCTGACTCCCTTACAAGTGCAACCATTAAAAGCCAATTTGTGGTTTGTTTTTTCGGCACCGGGGGAAGCTGTAATTACGTATGGCGAACTATTATATTTAATTATGCTGTAACAATATCTAAGATTACATTTCACACTCCTGTGTTTATTTTAGAACAAGACCTTGTGCCAAATTATTATAATTGTGAAAGGAATGGTAAAGGGCAGCACCCCATGGTAGTGTTGTTATAAGGTCCATTTTAAGGTTATGAAGATAGGAGCTATCTGTCACTGCTGCATCTACTGGAAGTGCCTGTTGTAAAGCAGACCTATGGACAGTGTCAAAAGCATTCCCCAACATAGGTATTTTGAACAGGAATTTACCACCTAAAATGCATACAGCAGACAAAATCTGTAATTCAGGTATTTCATTCTTCACAATGTTATTTTAGTGCCCAGGTCCCCTCCCATAAAATCATCTCGCTGATAATCTGGTAATACTCATCACTTGCTGGGCTTGAATGATGCCAAGCATTTTGATCCCACCTACTGTGCACTATACATCATTGGATTGCTGGAGTGTCACATACCCTGTAGAGGGCACTCTCATGGCTGGCTTCCCCTTTCTCAACACAAATCTTCTAGCTGACCTCCATTCTTCCACACAACCCCTCTCTACCTGGCCGCCCCTCATCGACACATTTCTCATGGCTGGCCTACTCTCTTACATATCACTCATCTAGCTGGCCTCACCTCTTTCTCAACACTTTTATGTTGGCCTATTTTCCTCCAAACCAGTCCCTTGGCTGTTTTTTCCCCTTCCACAATAATCTTATAGGTGGCCTACCCTCATCCACACAACTGCTCTAGCTGGTCTGCCTTTTTACACTCTTATGTTGGCTTTCCTATCCTCTACACCACTCTTCTGGCTGGCCTCCCCTAATCCACACTACTAATCTAAATGGCCTTACATCTGCCAAGATGCTTTCATTACAACCCCCGTCCTCCACACAACTCCTCTAGCTGGCTCCCCCTCTTCCACAACACTCTCGTGAGTGGCCTGACTCCTCACAAATCCTCAAGCAAGCAGCACTTTACTGTTGGCATTCCTATAACCCACAACACTCTGGCTGGCCTCCCTTCCTCCACACTTCTCTAGTAGGCCTTCCCTTTTCCACAACACGTATACGGCTGGATTTCATTCCATCATTACAAGCTCTTATGGCTGGCCATTCTATCCCCCATACTGCTTCACTGCATTGCCTCCCCTCCTCCACACCACTCCTCTAGCTGGCCTTCAATCTTCCACAGCACCTATATGGCTGGCCCTCCCATCCTCCACACCATTTCAGTGGCTGGCCTCCTTTCCTCCAGGCAAAATTCATATAGTAAGCCTTGCGCTAAAAAAAACCAGACTGCTGCACTTTTTACAATCCTGAATACAGGATACAAAACTCAAGTGAAGAAAGAAAAAGGTTGCGTTGTCTCATTACCAATTATTCAACACAGTGTGTGTGAACACAATGATAAATCATATGTAAGATACAAATGTATATATATATATATCAAAATTATAAATAATAAAAAAAATTGATAAAAATAAAAAACAAGTGTCCATATTAGATTTCAGAAAATTAATAGAAAGTGTGCTGCTCCCAGTGCGGAGTGCTCAACGTTCATAAAGTGCTCCTGTGCTCCACCAGTGCTCTAAAAAGTAATATCCTCTTACCAGATGATCAAGATCTCTGAATTATGGGAGATCATCTCTAGCATGAGATAAAGAAACACCGTGGCATATAATTCATATACAAAAGAGAAGAAAGCTCATTGCGCAATATATCCACACTCTTTATTAAAACCTAAAAACGATTGCACTTACAGATTTGAAAATCAAGTATAGCAGTAAAGAGATAATCCGACCATGGGATGCACCAGCAGGTCCAGAGCGTTGTGATGTCACAACTCCTGACTCCACCTTCCTCTCCTTCACACCTTTCTCATTGACCAGCTCTCCTCCCACACTATTCCTCTACCTGACTTTACCTCTTTCACACCACTCTCATGATTGGCTTCCACTCCTTCACGCTTTTTCTCTCCCCCGTTCCTATCTATGTGCACTTTAATAATGATTGCATGACAATCTTATGGTGACACTGGTGGACTATGTCTGTAAAAAAAATCACTTGCAGTATTCATCAGATGCTTATGTGACAGGATGACAGGAGAAATATTGTGAATTATGTGCAAATTTAAAAATATTGGCAATTCATTTTAATGTAAAGCTTTAATGATTAGGATGACATATTCTTTAATTTTGCAGGGCTTCTCAGGTGACATTATCTAAACTTTGGAATTGAGACACTTATTAGGAGAGTCCAATGCCACGTGTGTACTCACATACATCACTCAGGGTTTCTAAGAGCGGGGGGTGCAGTAGCTAAACTCATTGATTATCAATCTCCAGCTCATTCTGGGATGTCACATTTATCCTCCCCTAGGAAATAACCTCCTCAATTTTTTGTTGTGCTGCTATTCTGTGTTATAGCAACCCTAGAGATACCCTGTACTCTGCTCTTCCAATTCACCCTGAGTTCTAGATATAGTTCTAGATATAGTCTAGATATAGTCCTCCTGACCCATGCTGACCTAAGGCTGCCCATGTTCTTCTCTGACAGTGCTGCCAGCGTAACTTGACATAATGACTAGACTGGATGTATGGATACTCATTACTAAACATTCCAAAGAAATAAAACATGTTAATCATAATCAATAGATTAAGCCTTGCTCTTGTTAAGAATGTGGGTTTCCTTTTTTTTGATGGTTGGCATACTCCTCAGCTTAGCAACCTTTTTCCCAAAGGAGACTCTCAATACCCATGGTGGTGCCCAGCATCACGTCACCCCTGAGAATGGAGGAACACTGTCATGTACTCATATGACCCCAAAGAAAATACTCCCTGCTCTTGCTTTTGCCATATAATGCCATCTTCACCCAGAAGCAGGAGATTCTTCTCTTTATTACCGGAAGATTCTTCACCAACAGAGTACAAGCCTACCCATGAAAGAATGAACTGGCTAAGACTGAGTTTTTTTAGACAATCTCTATTGTTTTACCCCATGACAGGACTCTATAGGCACAAACATAGAAATGTTGTAAGGCCCTGTTTTACAATTTTCATTAGCTGGGGGTTAATCTATGCCTGTTCTCCCTTCCTAAAAAGTCCAAAAAGCTTAGACAGCATCAAGTTACTCTAAAGCTAAGTAAAAATAGTTGATGGGTTGGAGTTTGGGTGGGATGAACTGACATAACCAATAAAGGGTTTTCCATGTTTCTCAAGAAAAGTGGAAAACCCCTTTTAAAAGAAGCTGTATTGAATACCACAAAATTTATCTTGTTCCCCTAAGAACTGACAGCCTAACACACAATCACATGATACATTTTATTGCCTCTAAAAAACCCCAGGATATGATATGTATACAAAGCCACCATTACTCTAACAGTGCTGTAAAAGAATTCCGTACTCCACAACAGACCGAAAACACCTAAGGCGAGGTAATTGCACTAATGGAACTGAAGTGTGCAAAATTGTCCATCATTATCACCCAGTCATCACATTTTCAAATTGGCGAGCCTCTTGGATATTGCGCTAACCAGACTGATTCATGCATTCACTCCTGAGATCTATCTGAGGAGAAAAAAAAAGGGCAAGCATCTCGCCGTTCTGCGGGAAAGAAGGAAATCTCAGCGCATTATCAATCAAGTGCTTGAAGCCATTACACAGCCTAATATCCAAGGCCGTTAGGCCTTCCATTTTGCTTTTTAAGGTGGAGAATTATATTTGTGACTATGTGGCTGCAGCTAATTGTCTCTTATTACAGGAGGTGACAAGTGGGAAATTAGAGACACTTGAGGAATAAGGGCAATCCACTATCACCAGCAACAGATACTTCCATAAAATGTAATGGAGAAAAACTGCATTAGCTGAAGAGAGTAAATATCATGTATGGTTCTCCGGCTTTTGTCTCACCTTGACAGCACAAAACTCACTGATTGGTAGGCAAGACAGAGGCTACTCAAAGCTGTGGGGTTATTTCCTTGTTTGTATGTTTATTTGCTTGTCGCAAGTAATAAACAATGAGGCAAATTTATCCACCATGTGTACATATAAATATATTTTTGCTGATTTTGACACCTTTTTAGAGAAAAGGAGTACATTCTTACAAATCTGGGCAAGATAACAACTTACAAAATGTATGCTCCATTCCTAAGCCTCTACTTTTGGATTATGTTAGGAGTACATTAAAGCCCAAAATAATCTGGATGGTGGATTGGGGCAGTCAGTGTCTGTTGCCTGTCCCATACCTACAATCTCCTCATTTAAATACTTGGGGGTCCACATTACTTCCAATATAGTTAACAACTGTCGCCTCAATATACACCCTCTGCTAGTTAGGTTTAGGGAAAGAGTTCACACCTGGAGCAAATTAAAACTATCGGTAGCAAGCAGAACCAGTTTCATCAAAATTATTATTATACCCCAACTATTATATTTACTACACAATTCCCCTGTGGTGATCCAAAATAAATACGATGAAAAGGGGTGCTAGACCAATGTGTGTAACAAAAACCTGCAATGGTGAAAAATCAAACATACAATATAGTAGAGCTGTGTGATTAATCGTTAAAAAATTGTGATCTCGACTCAACCCCCCCCCCACGATCTTAATCCGGCATTTCCACGATTCATGTAAGTGCAGAGCCGTTCTCTGCTCAAAGCTGACGGCTGTCAAAAAAAAAAAGGCAGCCGGCAAAGTTTATCACAACATTGCTCAGCCTGAGAGATAAAGAGAAACATTGTATCATTTGGTTCTTTTAGATCAAAGGGATGAACTCCGGTCAGTAAATGAGATCAGTTTAACCACTTAACCAGATGCCGACCGCCCGCCGTGGATTAACGGTGGCAATTTGGCTTGATGTCACAAACCGCCATCACCTGACGGCGGCTGCGAGATCGCGGATCGTGAGCAAGCTCGCGCCGCCAGAGGCGCACGTGTGCTCACTGTGTTACGGGGGAGCCAGGGAGCAGGTAGGGCGGACTCGATGTCCGCCGGCTACCCATAATCGCTCCACCGCAGTGACAGAACGGAGGTCCGTGTATGTAAACAATGGATCTCTGTTCTCTCAGGGGGGAAGGAGTGTGATCGCAGGCTTCCTGTATATGGGAGATGCGATCACTCTCCTCCCCCAGTCAGCACAGGCCCCACACAGTTAGTAACACATCTCAGGGAACACAGTTAATCCCTAGAGCACCCCCTAGTGTTAACCCCTTCCCTGTCAGTGACATTCATACAGTAATCAGTGCATTTTCATAGCACTGATCGCTGTATAAATGCCAATGGTCCCAAAAAAGTGTCAAAATTGTCCATGTCTGCCGCAATGTTGCAGTCCTGCTAAAAATCGCAGATCGCTGCCATTGTTAGTAAAAATTTTAAAAAATAAAACCCCATAAATGTATTCTCATAGTTCGTAAACGTGCCATCTTTTGCGCAAACCAGTCAATGTACCCCGATTGCAATTTTTTTTTTTACCAAAAAAATGAGGAATATATATTGACCAAAACCGATGAATGAATTAGCTTTTTTTATTTTTTGGATATGTATTTTAGCAAAAAGTAAGAAATATTGTGTTTTTTTTTTTTTTGCAAAATTTGCACTCTTTTTTTGTTTATAGCAGTGATCAGAAATGATGCAGAGGTGATCAAATACCACCAAAAGAAAGCTCTATTTGTGGGGAAAAAAGGACGTCAATTTTGTTTGGGTACAACGTCGCATGACCGCACAATTGTCAGTTAAGGCGGCGTAGTGCCGAATCGCAAAAAGTGCTCTGGTCCTAAAGGGGGAAATCCTTCTGGGGCTGAAGTGGTTAAAGACTAAGCCTTTTTCTGACATTTGTTGCTTAATAATAATTAATATTTTTTTTTTCTAAAAAATCACTTAGAGCCCCCAAAAACAATATATATATATTTTTTACCAGAAACACTAGAGAATAAAATGGTGGTCATTGAAAAAGAGATTATGTCACACTGTATTTGCGCAGCGGTCTTTCAAAAGCAATTCTTTGGGAAAAAATATACTTCAAGGAATTAAAAATAGTTAAATAAATAATAAAGTTAGCCCAATTTTTGTTTAATGTGAAAGATGATGTTACACCGAGAATCGTGATCTTTATTCTAAGCAAACTCTACAATATTGCAATATTTTCAAAGAACCATGCAGTCCCAATCCTTGAGATAGCCAAGCACTTATATTAACAATCTATAATGTGAGAGTCCAATCACCCAAAAAATTCCTGGGTGTAATGCTTCAAAAAAACTTCCTCTAAACGACCAAACGTGCTCCACCAGTGATGATAATTTATTGCACTCACCAGATCAAACAAATCAACAGGCAGATTAATAAACATTAAGGTTCAAGGTCAATCATCCCCACTCCTCTCCTGGTGGGTGCCGATGATGCCAGAGGCGTAACTAGAACCTTCAGGGCCCCGGTGCAAGAAATTATGAAGGGCCCCCCGACCCCTGGCCAGGGCCCTTCCCTTTTCCCACTGATCCTGGGGCCCTTTACTCCTATTGTGGGTCCCTTTATTACGGTACTGCAGTGGGGCCCTTTCACAAGTTCTGCAGCAGGCCCCAGGGGGACCAGGGAAGCACACAGGGGCCCTGGGAACAGCAGAAGACAAGTAAACTGGATAGAGGAAAATGGAGCAGATTGGGTCCTCTAAATGCCACCCCCCGCCATCCCTCCTATTCAGGTGTACAAGGGAGGCACATGGGCCCCCTGGACCATGGGGCCCGGTTGCAATTGCAACCCCTGCAACCCCTATCGTTACGCCCCTGGATGATGCTAATATGATAGCACAAAAAATCCCAACCTGTAAGGGGAATACAGTGTGATGCTGATTATTTAATCAATCAAACTAATATAAACATAGGCATATACGCTTACATTCCCATAGCCACTCACGTTCCCCAGAGCCGACGTGCATTCCACAGGCCCAGAAACTGACCTGGATGGATACCCGGAAATGGTAATGATTAAGCACAACCTTTTTGTGTGAAATGCATCTACCAAGATTGCTTGTTGGTGTACTATGGTGCGAATTCGGTGGTTTTTAATAAAAGACATTTGGAACTTCTCGATGTGCAGCCATTACTTCTTATTGCTATACTCGGAAATGGCATCAACCGCTCAGCCTCTATGCATTTTGCACAGGCGCACATCTTAAGGAAGCGAACATATATCACATTTATAAATTTTGGGGTGAGGTGGGGTAGACACCCAGTCACTAGGGATGGGCACCCAGTTCAAGTCAAACGCACGTTCGACTCCGACGCATCCTGAACATTATGGGAAATGCGAACGCCCCATAATGCATTCCAATTGTGGGGAAATGCCGTCCGCTGATTGGCCAAAGCATGCACATGACCTGCAGGAATACAGAGAGCTCTGCTATAAGAGCTATGATTGGCCAAAGGCAGGGTGCCTTTTGACAATCACTGCTCAGCAGCCTCAATCCACGCCCCACACTATATAAAGCCACTTGTACAGCGGCTCTATGTAGTGTGTGTATAACGGTGGATAGAGTTAGCTTAGCTAGCGGCAGCAGGCAGTTTAGTGTAGCTAGCTGGTGATTGTGAAAAATATATTAGATACAGTAGATAGATAGTGTGATGCATATACAGTCAGTTAGTGCTGGCAGTTTAATGCAGAGAGTGGAATATATACTAGATAGATAGTGTGATCTGTATACAGTCAGTTAGCGCAGGCAGTGCAAGAATATATAAATACCTTTCTAGTGTATATATATATATATATATAATGCAATGCCTTTAGAGTAGACTATATACAGCTAATTCAGTGTATAGTATATAGCAAACAAATGTGTGTGCTGTCCACGCTAATTAACAGTGAGCAAGCAGCTGACAAAAAAATTGCTGACCAACAATATACAAACAATTAGGGTCTGGATTGCAGCGCTAAAAAGAATTCAACTTAAAAAGATTATAAAAAGATTATAAACGTCCATAATGAAAGTCCATATTAAGAGCCAGCAGGATGAGAAAGATCCAAGCACCACCTGTGTAAAGGAGAAAAAGCACACAGCACCACAGTGCCCAGCAGATCTCCTTACCAGACTCAAAGAGTAAACAAGTGTGTAAACACAAATTCCACTCAGGGCACAGGGGTTCTTCCAGCAAGCGGACACAAGCGAATCACCATGGCAGTAAATCCAAAAGTGGCATACAGGCTTCACTCCTTATTGCCCAGCAGGCCACAATCCAGCAACGGAGCTCTCCTTCCAATGTGCTGATGTCTCTCTCACTCCAAGCACGCAGCTGTAGTATATAGCATTCGTTCAGGCAGTGAAAGAATATATATATATATATATATATACACTGTATGCAGAATTATTAGGCAAATGAGTATTTTGACCACATCATCCTCTTTATGCATGTTGTCTTACTCCAAGCTGTATAGGCTCTATGATGTCGACGCACGAACCTCACTCTCTCTGTAGTCGTGTAACCTTCCTCTCGAGGCAACGACCTAACACCGGACGACCCGTTATTCCTCACTTCGGACATACGGTGAAAACCTAAATGACGGTACCACTAAGCGAACACAGGCGAACGACCTTCTTGGGGACACGGGACTCACCTTAAACACAAATGTGTGAACAAATGAGAAACTCAGACCATTCCTCTAGACGACCCGTGACACCACGACACACGAAAAAGAGGAAATGTGTCCACCACGAACCTAGAAAGAGTAGGACGACCG
>BLSH010101265.1:657835-670864 GCA_018402905.1 Glandirana rugosa | reverse complement strand
AAATCCCCATCATGTCAGAAAGGCCCCAAAGGAGAGGCAGACGCTCCCAGGCCACTAAAAGAGGGCAAGCAGCCTCTGTGTCTTCAGTGAAAAGTGGTGGTGGTGGACATGGTGCATCCTTGTCCACAATTACTCCTTCTGTAGCCCCACCATCATGCACGGAGGAGTCACCAGAATTATTCGACCCCAGTGTCGGTTACATACTAATGGAAGATGCGCAGCAATTTGAAAGCTCTGATGTTGGTTCCCAGGTTGAGGAAGGGAGTAGCATGAGCCTAGAGGCAGGGGGTGCCGCAGAAGCACAAGAAACTAGCAGTTATGTTCCCCCAGCTTCAGCATACTGCCAAGTTTGCTCAAGTGACGAGGAGGGAGGGGATGATGAGGACACAGACTGTACTTGGGTACCTTAGAGAAAGAAAGTGAGGAGGAGGAGGAGGAGGAGGAGGAGGAGGAGGAAAAACTCCAATGAGGCAGGAAGTCCTCCAGGGGCCAGCTTAAGGTCAGCCACCCAATTGCATCAGACCACAGAGCTCCACAGGTGCAGGGCGCTGCTGGCTCCCCGCTGACTTTCAAAAGTTCTTTGATGTGGGCATTTTTCAACACTTGTGCAGTAGATCCCACCGTTGCCATTTGCAATCTATGTCTGAAGCGGGTCAAACGTGGCCAGAACTCCAGCCGCTTGTGCACCACTGTCTTGACAAGACATATGATGACCAGCCATGCAGTCCATTGGCAACAGCACCTGAAAAACCCACACCAGCAAACAACGCAGACTTCGCCTTGCTCCTCATCTGGGATCTTCTATACCTCCAGTCCTCTCCAAAACCAGCACTGAGAGGAATGAAGGTCTAGCAATGTATGCCACAAGTACTTGCAGCCAATCTGCTAGCAGTACACCACCAGGTGAATTCAGCAGGCAAATATCCCTACCCCAGTTGCTGAACCGTAAAATAAAATACTGTCCCAGCCATCCACATGCTCAGTGTCTTAATGCTAACTTGGCCAAATTACTAGCACTCCAACTGCTGCCTTTTCAGCTGGTAGACTCTGCCCCCTTTCGTGAATTTGTGGAATGTGCTGTCCCACAGTGGCAGGTTCCCAAAAGAAATTTCTTTTCACGTGAGTCCATTCCAGCTCTCTCTACCATCATGTGGAAGGCAATGTTTTGTCCACGTTGGACAGGGTGGTCAGCAGCAGGGTTCATATTACCGCTGACTCATGGTCCAACAGGCACGGTCAGGGACGTTGCCTTTTCTTCACGACGCACTGGGTAACTCTGCTGGCAGCTGGGAAGGATGTAGGACAGGGTTCAGTGTTGGAGCTAGTTCCGCCACCACGCCTCTAAAAAGCTGGTGGTGATTTTGCCACATCCACCTCCTCCACCCTCTCCTCTTCTTATACTTCTGTGGCATCTTCTGCAGAATTGTCCTCTGAACCTGCAGTGCTCCCTAAACATTCAAGGGGCTACGCAAGCAGTCAGGCTAAAAGATGCCATGCAGTGCTTGAGTTAGTCTGTCTTGGGGACAATAGCCACACTGGGGCAGAGATTCTGTCAGCTCTGCGGGGAGCAGGCTTAGAGGGGGTTGACGCCACGGCAGCTTGAGCCAAGAATGGTTGTATGCAACAATGGCACCAACCTTCTCTCTGCCCTCCGACAGGGACACTTGACACATGTTCCATGCTTGGCACACGTCTTGAATTTGGTGGTGCAGCGTTTCTTGATCAGGAACCCAGGCTTACCAGATATCCTGAGGCAGGCCAGAAAAGTCTGTGGTTATTTCCGGTGTTCATACAATGCCAGTGCCCGGCTGGCTGACATGCAGTGGGAATTCAACCTGCTCACCAACCGCTTCATTTGTGACAAGCCCATCAGGTGGAACTCAACACTGGCAGTGCTGCAGCGGCTGCACGCACAGCAAAGGGCCATCAATAAGTACCTCTGTGAGCATGGCACCAGGACAGGCTCAGGGGAGCTTGGCTTCTTTTCGCCACTTCAGTGGCTACTGATCAAAGATGAATGCACTGTCCTGTCACCATATGAGGAGGCCACAAGGATGGTGACCGTAACCAATTGATCCCGCCCCCTTCTGACATCATGCGCTGTCAGAGGGTGTGGGCCACCCATTTACGTCACCGGGTGGCCCTGCTCCTTCTTATAAAAGAAATGTCAAACTGAAGACTGCCTATTCTGGAGACGCCTCTGGACTGCACGGCTGCACAGTGGGAGAGTGGCGGCGGTGAAAGAAGAAGGCGATAGAAGTCGAAGAGAGGAAGGAAGAAGATCTAAAGAATAAGCAGAAGACCAGAAGAAGGGCCGGGGCAGGAGAAGATAGAGGAAGACCTGAGGAAGAAAGAGCTATTTTACACAATAAAGGAGTCAAGAACTGCCTCATTTTTTTTTTGTACCACTGCACTCCTTTTTTGGTGAATGGGTAGGTGTACAACGTAACCCATACTTATTCACCCAGGGGGGTCGGGATCTGGGGGCCCCCTTAATAAATGGGGCCTCCAGATTACGATAAGTCCCCCCTGTCCGAAGACCCCCATAACCACTGGCAAGGGTTGTGGGGATGAGGCCCTTCTCCCCATCAACATGGGGACAAGGTGCTTTGGGGGGGACCTCAAAGCACCCTCCTTATGTTGAGGGCATGTGGCCTGGTATGGTTCGGAGGGGGGGGGGGGCGCTCGCTTATCCGCACCCCCTCCTGCAATGCCAGGGCTGCATGCTCGGATAAGGGTCTGGTTTGGACTTTTTTTTATTTGGCACGGGGTTCCCCTTAAAATCCATACCAGACCTGTAGGGCCTGGTACAGACTTTGGGGGGACCCCTACACAATTTTTCTTTTTATTTTGGGGGTGTTACCCTT
Source organism: Glandirana rugosa (assembly GCA_018402905.1). Lineage (NCBI taxonomy): Eukaryota > Metazoa > Chordata > Amphibia > Anura > Ranidae > Glandirana > Glandirana rugosa. The sequence goes on along the minus strand of BLSH010101265.1, from coordinate 667,997 downwards.
AAAATCCATACCAGATCTGAAGGGCCTGGTATGGACTGGGGGGGGGGGGGCAACGCAATGCTTTTTCAGTGATTTTATCTATATTGCCAGGAGTCGGCAATACATTACACCCGTGAGCTGTTTTAAATGACAATTTTTCCTTTACAAATGTCATTTTGCGATGGCACTGTTCTAAACATCACAGAGATGCGCCCTTTTACAGGCAGACTAAGGGGACCCCCCTGGCACGATATTTAAAGGAATATTTCATTTTTATTTTTTCACTTTAAGCATTATTAAAATCACTGCTCCTGAAAAAACGATTGCTTATAAAACTTTTTGTTGCATTGATAAATGTCCCCTAGGGCAGGACCCGGGTCCCCATACACTTTTTAAGGCAATAACTTGCATATAAGCCTTTAAAATAAGCATTTTTGATTTTCCATGTTCAAGTCCCATTGATTTTAACAGCGTTCGTGTGTTCGCACAAATTTTAGGTCTGTTCTCAAGTTCTGGTGCGAAACAAACCGGGGGGTGTTCGGCCCCTCCCTACCGCTCACATATATATATTTTTACACACAGAATAAATATGATTTTTTCCATATTTTATGTGAGACTTCAGATTAGGTATCATTTATAGGCTGGTATAGCACCCAGCGCTCACTTTTAAGTTGCATATACCCTGTGGTGATCCCCTCAAAACTTTTCGTATAGTTCAATCCATTTTTCGCTCCCTGATCTGGAATAATCGCCCTCCCAGAATTAAGTTAAAGCAATTACAAAACTCTACAGATGCGGGAGGTTTGGCAGTTCCTAACCCTTCGTTGTATTATGTGGCAGCCCAGCTGCAACATTTTACTGGTACATTCCTTTCCTCTCCACCCGCCCCCTCAAGCTCGACATCATCAGCCACCTGTAATATGTTGAAATTTACCGGAAGGCCTGTATGCAGTTGCAGTGGGTGGAGGGGTTCAACTCCCATGGTCCTATATGGGGTAATCACTCCTATGCTGAGCTGGCCAAACTACAACAGGGTACTAGATGGAAGGCATTTGGTGTGACCCATTTAGTTCACATTTTTTAGGATGGGGCTTTGCTCCCTTTCTCAGTTCTACAAGAGACATTTTCTCTGCCTCCTTACATGCATTTTTACTATATCCAATTGGAGCACGCTGTTAGAGCCCAGGGTGGAATTATTCACTGGATTCTATCACTAACTCCAGTCTTTAATCTTTTCCTCAGCTGCTTATGCCAATGGCCTTATATCCCAATGTTACAGCCAGTGGTGTCTTTTGATTTTGTGCTGCCCTAGGCAAGACTAAAATCGGGTGCCCCCCCCCCCCCATCTAAATTTGTTCCACCCCAGGCACGGTATATCGGTCTCGTCTCAGGGTCTGATAGGGAAGCTGTAGCCGTTCACAGTTTTTTCCACTTAGGCTGTGGCAGCTGAAAGACTTTGCACACCTTTTTTGTTTTAATGCACTTGGAATGTATTTAGCAGATCTAAACTAAAAGATAATTGGGCTTTAAGGTACACTTGTCCAAACCATGCCAATACTTATTGCTCAGCCACCATTGTCACCATAAAGAAGCAGGCCCATAGCAATGAGTGAGCTTGTAGGTGAGGCTAAGCTCAGTGCCCACAGGGGAAGAGAACTCACATGGAGACTGGTTGATGTAGCAATGTATATTAATGCAGTAATGTTGTGAGAGAACAGCTAACTCTGTGGAAATGGCCACACCGCACCCTTACAATAATCCAGGCATTAAGTGACGGTGTGCACAATAGACACCAGATAGCATTCGACAGAGGGGGTGGCTGGAAGAAAGACCAGCAATGGGGCCCCTAAGTCGAGGTGCAGCGACATTCCCTACTCTGTCCCTCTCTCTGCAGAAACCTGACTCTATGATAATCTGAGTGTTCCTAACCAGTGGGAGACCTGTCCCTGGCCTACCTACTATGATGGGCAGAATGTGTGCCAGGAGCAGTAAGCCAGTGCATTTATAAGCAATGCCCTCACTAAAGATGAACACCAGAATAAAATCTAAGCCATACCATTAGAATCCACCCATACACAATGTATCAATAATAGACCTAAGTCCCTTCTATCCACAGTGGCCCTGCACAACCTATATATAGAAAGGCTTATATTATTATTATCAATAGCCTCCCTGGTCATCAGATGCCGTATAAGGCTTATCCAGCCACTTTGCCCAAACTTTATCAAACTTACTGGGACATCCCCTATCCGTGTAAGTATCTCTGTACAGTGGAAGATTATTATTAACCATTTTTTTCCTTCCTTTTTACTTTAACCACTTCAATACAATGCACTTTCCCCCCTTCCCGTCCAGACCAATTTCCAGCTTTTAGCGCTATCACATTTTGAATGACAATTGCGTGGTCGTGCGACGCTGTACCCAAACAAAATTTTCATCATTGTTTTCCCCACAAATATAGCTTTCTTTTGGTGGTATTTGATCACCTCTGAGGTTTTTATTTTTTGCACTACAAATAAAAAAAAAATTTGAAAAAAAAAAAGTTTTTTTTGTTTCTGTCACAAAATGTTGTAACTCAGTATATTTTCTCCTTCAATGATGGGCACTGATTAGGCTGCACTGATGGGCACCGATGAGGCAGTACTGATTGGCACTGATGGGCACTGATGATGAGGCACTTATATACAGCACTGATGGGCACTGATAAGCAGCACTGATGGGCACTGATATGCAGCACTGATGGGCACTGATAAGCGGCACTGATGGGCACTCATAGGTGGTACTGATGGGCACTCATAGGTGGCAATGATAGGTGGCACTGATAGGTGGTACTGGTGGGCACTGATAGGTGGCACTGTTAGGCGGCACTGATAAGGGGGCACTGGAAGGCATCACAGATGGGCACAGTGCCATCTCTATAGTATGGCATGTGCCCCTTACCTAGTGGTCTTGGGTGGGCTCCTTGGTGGCCAATGGGTGGACTCCCTGATGGTCCCTGGATGGTCTCCCTGGTAGCCCCTGGGTAGGCTCCCTGGTGGTCCCTGGGTGGGCTCCCTGGTGGTCCTGGGTGGCGATAAACAATCAGCACAGACCCCCCCTGTCAGGAGAGCTGCTGATCGGCTCTCCTCTACTTGCTTCTGCAGACGCGAGTAGAGGAAAGGCCAATACACGGCTCTTCCTATTTACACTGTGATCAGCTGTGATTGGTCACAGCTGATCACGTGGTAAATCACGTTTGATATTAAAACAAGAACTGAAAAATCATATACAAAAATCATATACAAAATCATATACAAAAACAAAAGTTTTAGATTTTAAAAGGACAAATTTTGCTGAAATGGGGAAATTTCTAAAAAATTAACTGAAAGGTTGGATTAAAATGACAGGAGTAAGTAATCAGTGGGCACTATTAAAGTCTACCATCTTGGAGGCAACTAAATTATATGTCAGGCAAGTTAGTAAGAATAAACGGAAGAAAAAACCAATACGGTTCACCAAAGAGGTAAGTAGGATAGTAAAGGGGAAAAAAAAATGGCATATAGAAGATTCAAGGAAACAGGAGATGCAGCTGACAGAGAGGAGTATAAAAATAGACAAAAGGAGGCCAAACACATTATCGGTGCTGCAAAAGCATAGAAAGAGGTGGAAATTGCTAAGTCTATTAAGGAAGGAGATAAAACCTTTTTTAGGTACATTAGTGATAGAAGGAAAAAATACAATGGGATCACTAAAATGAAAACTGGGCACAACACATATGTTGAGGGAGACCAGGATGTAGCAAACCATTTAAACAATTACTTCTGTTCAGTCTTCTCAGAAACAGACTGCACCAATGATAACAAGTTAGGGAATCATATTGGTTCTAGTAATGATGGTTCATTTCTAGGATTTCTGGAGACAGAGGTAGCAGAGGAACTGGCTTGGTTAAAGCTTAATAAAGCAATGGGCCCTGATGGTATTCACCCCAGAGTTCTAAGAGAACTTTGCAATATTGTTGTTGGACCATTAACAAATCTTTTAAATAAATCTCTACTAACAGGAGAAGTTCCCCATGACTGGCGGATAGCTAATATTGTACCTATCCATAAGAAGGGCAGCAAGGTAGAAGCTGGCAATTACAGGCCAGTGAGTTTAACATCAATTTTAGTCAAGGTAATGGAATCACTTCTCAAAAGAAGGATCATTGATCACCTAAAAATACACAGCTTGCTGGACCCAAAGCAGCATGGCTTTACTGAGGGCAGATCGTGTCAGACAAATCTGATTTAATTATTTGACTATATTACCAGTGTTTTGGACCAGGGTGGTGCTGTGGACATAGCGTATCTTGATTTCAGCAAGGCATTTGATACAGTTCCACATAATGATCTGATACAAAAGTTGTACAAGCTGGGACTTAACCCTTGGGTGGTTCAGTGGATATGCATTTGGCTAAAGGATAGATCTCAGAGTGTGGTTGTAAATGGGGTTCACTCAGAACAGAGACCAGTCACTAGTGGGGTACCACAAGGCTCTGTATTGGGTCCTGTTCTATTCAACCTATATGTAAGTGATATAACTAAAGGTTGTTGGGCAATGTATGTCTCTTTGATGATGATACAAAGGTGTATAATAGGGTTGATATCCCTGGAGGTGTCTGTAACATGGAACATGATTTGGCATTGCTGGAAGATTGGTCAAAGCAGTGGAGACTGCAGTTCAATATTTCTAAATGTAAAATAATGCATCTAGGGAAAAAGAATCCCCTTAGAGAGTACAGCATTGGGGGTACAGTGTTAGCCAGCACTACAGAAGAAAAAGATTTGGGGTTGCTTATTTCAGATGATTGCAAAATGAGCAAACAGTGTAACCAGGCAGTGGGAAAAGCAAATAGAATTCTGGGATGTATCAGTAGAGGGATCACCAGCAGGAGGAATGAGGTTCTGATTCCTCTATATAGATCTTTAGTGAGACCTCACTTAGAATACTGTGTCCAGTTCTGGAGACCTCACTTACAAAAAGATATTGATAAAATAGAACGAGTTCAGAGACGGGTAACAAAAATGGTGAAAGGTCTGGGGGATAAAACTTATCAAGAGCGACTTCAGGAACTTAATATGTACAGTCTGGAGGAAAGACGGGAGAGGGGAGACATGATTGAAACCTTTAAATACCTCAAGGGGGTGAATAAGGTTCAGGAGGGCAGTCTTTTCAATATGAAACCAAAATCAAGAACATGGGGACATGACCTCAAACTAACTGGGGGGAAGTTCAAAACTAATCTTAGAAAGTATTATTTTACTGAAAGGGTGGTTGATGATTGGAATAAACTACCAACAGAGGTTGTGAGACAGTCAACAGTAAATGGCTTCAAACATGCTTGGGATAAACATAAATCTATAGTCAGACAATAAGGTTAATGTAGAAAAAAAACGAAAAAATAAAAATAAAATATAAAAAGGGGCAGACTTGATGGACTACTCAGTCTTTTTCTGCCGTCACTTTTCTATGTTTCTATGTAAAGAGCTTCGGACGGAGGCTCTTTACTGAGATCGGTCATGCGGTGTGTCAGACTGACACACTGCACCACCGATCGCCGCGATGCGTGCCCACCGCGGGCGCGCGATTGCGGGTTATCCGGCTGGGCATTAAATGACATCCGGTCAGGATAACTGGACCACCGCCCGGCCGTCATTTGTCTATAGGCCAGGTGGGAATTGGTTAAATTGATGGCTGCTATGCAATGTGATTGGATCTTGAACTTGCATTAGTATTTTAGTCCAATGTGTATGATGTTTTGTTTTGTTTTGTTTGTCTTCTCAAAAAGAAATGAATAAAAAATAAAAATAAAAAAAAGATGGACACCAAGGTCATCCAGGGTTGCAGCGTCCAATCAGACAGCGGCTACCCTGATGACAAGTACAGAGCCTTCAGAAGGACCTCTCCTACTCCTATAGCAGTGCTGCAAAACAGCACCAACTAAAGCTAGGAGGCTGCACTGCACCTGCCTAGAAGCACATGTATATGGGAAAGGGTTGAGCAAGCCCAGAGGAGATGAGCAGCACTTAGTTGCAAAAATTTATGAAAAAAGGTGAAAACTGTATTTCAAGGGGGCACATCGGCAACTGTCTATGATATAGAGTGCTTTATTATACTAAATGCCATTCAGCTAGGATTTATATCTAATTTAGCACTGTTTGAGAGTTCAGTAAGTGTACTGGAAAGGTCTATCTTAACAACAACAGCACAGAAGCCTTGAAATGTATATTGTTGACCTGGAAGGTGATTGTTTTATTCTCAACAAATCTAGGGAATCTCTTTAGATGCCACATGGTGTCAGAAGAGCCAACCTTAATGAAAAATGACCTCTACCATGGAAGGACGGAGTTAAATACAGCATCTTAATTCTCTATTCTAAAAGCAGGGGGAAAAAAGTTATTTGTCCCCACAATATGTTTGCCATCATTACAGGTTATACACACAGGCTTGAGAGTTAATTGAGTGTCTTTTAAAACTCCCATCAAACATCAGCGACTGCATTTTAACAAGCTTAAAAAGTTGAGGTGTTTATTGCCAATTAAGCCAGTTTAAAAAAAAATAAGCAATAATTAACAGAGAAATTCAGAAGGAAGTTGTACGTTGACAAAGAAAGGCCAGTCAAGGCTGTGCCCAATTCTGCTCCTATTCATATTTAAATAGCAATTACTTGAAACCCTATATTTTCCATAATAATTAGGAGACTGTCTTGTCTGTCAAACGTGCTGAAAAAAATACGGCACAGAAAACTTGTCTTTTTTCCTAGATGACTTGCAAGACAGATAAATTACGGGTAATAATAATGGTGTTTGTGTAAGTTGTATGGTCTCACTTGTAACATAGACAGCACTTACCCAAACACGGCCTTTGTTAGATTGAGAAATGCAATGTGCCGCTTACTGATACCTTACTGGAGGGTCCCTGCAAAGCCAAGACTAGACAGGCAAACCAAGCCCACTGATTCAGTGGTGGTATAGCTCATGCGTGTGGGGTAAGGATTTTTTTTTTTGGGGGGGGGCAGCACTGGCTCAATTCAAGAAATATGGCTGTGAAGGTCATTCTATGGCTAGTAGCCATTAGTTAAATTAAACTGGACTTATGCTGTAATGTAATTTTGCTGCTTATCCAAGCAGCTCCTTTGGGCTGGGAATATGCTCTAGTGTTTAAAGTCACATGGGTAATTTAGTTACTATGCAACGTGTCAAGGTAGATGTCCATTTTCCAAGAACTTGACACTGAAGGAAGTTTGTGAAACCATCCTGTTGTAATGACATATCCAATTACTATGGCAGATGTCGATTGTCCAAGAATATGATGGTAAATGTGAAAGTTTGTGAAACCATCCTGCTCTAATGACATTATCCAACCATCAGAATTCCATGAAGTCTGGAGCATGTGCTAACTGTTCGAGTCACACGGCTAGAGGTGTGACTGGTTGTCAAACTGCCAGGGTAGAGCGGTTAGAAAGGCATTATATGCAAGTGACAGATGGTGTTGAGGGTATAAATAGTGGAGTATGTTCCGGACACTCAATAGGACTAAAGAAGTGGCTTGGATAAGCAGTGAAATTCTTCAACATTACAGGACAAGTATAGCTGAACATGGCTAATGTTCGCTAAATCAAAGATTCTCTCTTTCCTGCTTATTCTACTCATTTATATAGTACCAGCAGCAGGGATGGATTTCCAACTAGGCATGAGTAGGCATGTCACCAAGGGCCCGCAAAAAGTTTAGGGGAAAAAATTAGGAATTATATATCATTGCTAAACATCGTTGTTAATCTTATTAGTGGTAAAGAGCCTTCTGATATTTTTTAGCACCTTCTCTTCCACTCTGACAAAAGCTCCTGTCCCTTTTTTCTACTGACTTTCTATGTGATGAATGCTGTATATGTGCAGATGTACAGCATGGTGCGGCGGCAGTAAACACTCAGAGTCCAGTTGCAGAAAACAGAACTTGTATTATTTGTCAAAGTTCAATCATTCACAATGTGTAGGTGGGTAGGTGCTTGATCGGGAACATTTAGAATATAACAGCAGTGTGTAGCAGAACGGGTCTCAGAGTCTGTCTTGCAGGGCAGAATGCGGGCTGGCGGGTTCGTACCAAATGGGGATGTTCTCAGGAAGGATGGCGTGTCCCTATCCTTTCCCTACTCATCTGGAACCGCTAATCACTGTCCCTACCAGACGGGGGACCTGTCCCTACACTACCCAGACGTAAAATGCATGCCAAGCCTTAAATAGGCTCTGCCTGACCCAAGATGGCTGCCACACATGGGGCGACAGCATCCAACCAGATACTTCCCCAGTGACCCAGGAAATCATAGAGGAACCATGTTCCTCTTGACTTCCCCTCCAACTGCAATGCCGCTGCAGATGAGCGCCACCTACAGTGGAGAAAATAAACTGCATTTGCCTACATATACAGTATCACTCACCCTCTTTAGAGGAAAGCACTGCTATATGTAAGCTTTGCCATTGCGGTTGCTTGCTGACTGCATAATGCTTTATGAACAGGATCCCTGGATACTCCAGACACACTGGGCTTAGGAAGGCATTGAGAAGCAGGCCTCTCTAAGAAAAAGGCCACAAGAACCTCATATCAGTTCACAGTTTCACAACAGAGATTGGCTTGGTGTCACATGACTGCTACATTACCACAGCTGCTGACTGTAAAGAGTTGCAGAGGTTTAGAGGACTGTCTATGTAAATGAAATGGTGGAGACCACAGTATGGAGACAGCCATAATGGAAAGCAATAAAATGACCAGGTTGGAAGCATTGCTTAAAGTGGTTGTAAAGTCAGAAGTTTTTTTATCTTAATGCATTATGCATTAAGATAAAAACCTTCTGTGTGTAGTAGCCCCCCCAGCAACCCCCTAATTACTTATCTGAGCCCCATCTCTCTCCAGCGATGTCCACAAATGTCTAAGCTATCTGGGACACTCCTCCTGATTGGCTGAGACACAGCAGCGGCACCATTGGCTACCGCAGTTGTCAAAGTCAGTCAGCCAATCAGGGGAGAGCGGGGGCAGGGCTGGGGTGGGGCTCCGTGTCTGAATGGATATACGGAGCTGTGACTCGGATCAGGTGCCCCCATAGAAAGCTGCTGGCTGAGGGGGCACTCAATAGGAAGGAGGGCCAGGAGCAGCAAAGAGGGACCCCAGAAGAGAAGGATCTGGGCTGCTCTGTGCAAAGCCAACTGCACAGAGGAGGTAAGTAAAACATGTTTATTATTAAAAAAAAAAATACTAGACTTTACAATCACTTTAAAGTGTTTGTAAACCCTTGCAATACGCTTCTAATTTTTGCTCCCTGTTAAATTTACAAATAAAAGTGTTTTGTTGTATCTGTTCAGATATTCTGTGAGCTGATAACTTCCCATGCTTTCTGCTTCTGCTGCTCTCTCATCAGTTACAATGTTTCCAATCTTTGAACCACAGGACTTCTCAAAACTACAAAAAAGGGTTGGACTGTATAGACCAGACAAGGAGTCTTATATTATTATACATTATACATAATGTTTAAAAACAAGGAGAATTAATAAAAGTGAATATCACTGTGCTTATGGGATCAACTGTACATAAAAGGATTGCAATAATCTTGCTTGACAAGTCCAATGACAGTAAGAAGGTCCTCATGTGTCAACACATTTCGCCAAAGTTAAGCTTCATCAGGATGTATGAGTACAGTACAGTGATCCTCTAAAGAAAAATAACAGTGCTTAAAATTAGGGATGGTCCCGATGCATGCTTTGGTCACCACAGATCTGTTGTGAGAGCCATGATTGGCCAAAGGCAGGGTGTCAAAAAAGTAAAACCCACAGGAGACAGTTTTTGACAATTCCTTCATTAAAAATAAAAAAAATAAAAAGTGTCCCGTAATGTACATACATCGTCAATCATGGTGCCGATGGACCGAAAAAAAATGAAAAAATGAAAAACGCATCTGCCTCTTTAACCACTTGCCGACCGTGTATCGTAGATACACGTCGGCAAGTGGCACCCATTGTTGTGGGAGGACGTTATATAACGTCCTCCCACAATCGCGCTCCCGCGCGCCTTAACAGTTTTTGACAGAGGACACCCAAAATGAAAAAACTGTGGGACGGAAACCGGTTAGTACCGAGAGTGTTGTCTAGACACCACTGGTTTCGTACGTAGCCCTGGT
>BLSH010101265.1:638107-653974 GCA_018402905.1 Glandirana rugosa | reverse complement strand
CTCAATAGGTAAACAAACCGATGCCCGTAAGTGTCCAGGTGAACAACAGCCGCAGCATCCCCCTAAGTTATGTAGAGCAGGATAGGAGAGGTGTTCTGTAGTTCTAACACATTTCCTACTAGGGAGATAATGCTGCTCCATGGTAGTATGGCGAATGAGTGTTGTCACCCTAAGACAGAAAGTGTGCTACTGGCACCATATGGCCACCATATGCAAGGACTGCTAATCTGAAATATCATTTTGATCTTGGGTTTGGATATACTTGAATGCCCACAAGAGGCAAAGTGTAGATCTCTAAATATAACCTTAATAATTGTGTGTTCACTTCCTGCAGCTGTGCAGATTAGCTGAAGCAGACATGAACAATAATTTGTTTTGAATGCTTGCCCTGTTTAAAAGGGTTGGTGCACCCAAATGTGATATTTTAATTGTAGGTGGAACCAATAGTGCCCCCTGAGTTATAGAGGAGACTGCAAGGTGCTTAAACTCACCGGCATCTACCAAAAACTGAAATATTGGTTTTGGAAAAGCTGACCCTTTAACACCACCATGATTCACTGGAAGCCATGCTGTCTCTGCACTCCCACAAGATTGACAACTATGACATGCACAGCTGCTGATTTTCTTAACATTTACTGCCTGTGTAGTATTATTAGAAGTATGCAAACCCCATCGTTTCTTTTTTCACAGAAAAGTTTCTCTTTCTGAAACTGCTAGTTAAATGTGTCCAGTTTTATGGCAGTACTGCTTAGTAGAAGACTTCTTTAAACTAGGGCTGCAACTAATGATTATTTTCATAATACATTCGTTGGCCACTTATTGTTTCAATTAATCGGAATAACCTCAAAAAAAGTGTGGCGGGTAATTGAATTATGTAACATTTAATAAAAGGTAATTTGGTCCAAAATATCTATATGCAGTGATAAATATAAAGAACCAGCTATATGGTTGGGGAACAAAATATCTAATCCACTCTGAGAATAACAGAAGAGGTATACGATGTATGCTATTAGAGGCTGAATCTGGTAAATATCATCAAGACTCAGAGATCAACAATTTTAGTTTAAAGAAAAAAATGATAAATGACCTAAAACACAGTTTTGCAGATTTTCAGACAGGACTTGTCATAGGCAGGTAGCTTGTATTGCCTCCTGTCACTAAGACATTTAGTAGCAGCAGCATTCCTTTTGTACCAACTGTCATGATGGGGTTAAAAAACAAAAATGATCCCTTTATATTACAAAAACAGCAGATAATCACTACTATCAGGGATTTAGATATCTAGATAGAGTTGAAGAGCATATGTATTTTCTATGTGATAACTAGCGCCACCCTTTAGCCATAATGTGTTATTTACCCAATTCACACATACCATCTGCAGAGAATTTAACCCCTACCCCCTCGCAATTGCAGATCTCGGTGCTCTGGACTAGATAAACATTTGATTGCTATTCGATCACGCAATCACAATGTCAACAAAGCTGTAATGAATGAATTCATTCATAACAGCTGTGTTGTATATGCTGTGATTTGCCCACAGCTATCACATGGTACCTGGGCCAGTTACGGTATCCTGTACCATGTGATTAGCTGTTGTGAATAGTTAACCCAATGATCTTCATTGTAACAGCAAACAAATGTAAAAAAAATAAAAAAATATCCCCCCCCCCCCCCCCGAGTAGTACAGTGTTACTACACTAAACTACTCAGATGAAAGCATGTAAAAAAAATAGTAATAATAGTAATAGTGGAAACAAAATGTTATAACATTTTTTAAAAATTATGAGAAATTAAAAAAAAAACTTTTTTTTGCTTATGACAATGATTATCACTATTATAAGCGATCATAGTGTGTAAAAAAGAATTCAGAGTAGTACAGTGTTACTATGGTAAAATTGTATTGCTCTGGTCACAGTATGTAAAAAAATTATTTAACTTTTTTTTTTTACATACTGTCACTAGACAGTGTCTCTGATCACCGCCACATCAGTCATATAATGATGCTGTACTGCACTGGTGACAGTATGTTAATATACATTTTATTAAATTTCTTCATTTTCAAAAAAATTGTGACAAAAATGATAACTTCAAAAAATGCATCATACTTCTTACTAAATGCCTGAGACTGTCTACTTTCCAAGTATTAATTTAAGGGGAATTTATGCTGCCCTAGCATTTTAGGGCCTTAAAGCGGAGTTCCACTCGTTTAAAAATCAGCAGCTCCAAAAAGTGTAGCTGCTTACTTTTAATAATCAGACACTCACCTGTCCCACGCTCCAGCGATGCGGCCGTCCGACGCTTTCCTCTTTCCCTCCTGTCCGCAGCACCGGCAACACAAGTGTGGACGTCCAACTGTGGCTTCACAGCCGGGCGCTCACTGCGCATGTGCAAGCCATGCTGCGTGCTGTGAATGGCCGGGCAATCTTCTGGGACACATGACGTAACTTCATTCCGGCGCCGCCGCGCCAGGAGAGGAAGTGGGAGCCGGATACCGCTGAAAACAGTGTACCCGCCCCCCACCAAAAAAAATATCAGGGGGTCATCATTACTTACAGCAGAAGTTCCACTTTTGGGTGGAACTCCACTGATAGGCCATCAGTACATCAGGATCAATTTTCAAATATACAGTATATACCACAGTTTGTAGGCACTGTAAACCAATTAATATATACCTAAATGTATGATGAAATTTTATTTTATTGGATATGTTTTATGACAGAAAGTAGAAAATCTTTTTTTTTTTTTTTCAAAACTTTTGGCTTTTTTGTCCTTTATATTGCAAAAAATAAAAAACCCAGTGGTGATCAAATACCAGGAAAAAATTGTGTATTATGTTTTTTTATACTCTGTAATATCAATAAAGATTTTTGTATAATTTTATAATTCCCTTCAAGCTACAATTTATTCTGAAATTTTGTTTGTTGCCATTTAAAGCCCCACATATGAGGGTTTTCTATCTACATACATCAAAAGAAAGCTCTATTTGTGTGAAAAAAATTATAAAAACTTAATTTGTGTACAGCGTTGCATGACAGCGCAAGTGCCAGTTAAAGTAACGCAGTGCTGAATATCAAAAAATGGTCATGGAGGGGGTAAAACCTTTCCGGAGCTGCAAAGACATGGTGGTAGGTTACTTGGATCCTGTCTAAATTGGCCCTAGTATGTGAATGTATGAATGTGAGTTAGGGACCTTAGATTGTAAGCTCCTTGAGGGTAGGGACTGATGTGAATTTACAATGTATATGTAAAGTGCTGCGTAAATTGATGGCGCTATATAAGTACCTGAAATAATTAAAAATAAAGTGGTTAAATTAAATGAAAATTTTAAAATTCATGTGAGATTTTGATGATATGGATTTTAACATACATATACTTTAAAAACAAAAGAGGCGAGCAGAGGGTCGTAATTCACATCTCTATCACAATTACTCACTAAGTTTCTAAGTTTGTTTTGGTTTCCCGGTGCTCCGTAGTAAAAGTCTGTTTATCAGCCGGGGCAGATGAATGGATCATAGTAATTAATTATTTGTGTGTGCATGTGATAGGGGTCATCCTGGCCTGAAACATTTAGATAAATTCCTCTGCTGCCTCCGCCCTATCCCTTTCAGACTGTAAAGGTTAAATGCAACTTTCCATTAGAGGAAAGCGAGCTCTGAGATATTTCCAAATATTGTGCCAAGAATGTGTGAGGATGACATGTAGGCATCGTAGTCCAACCCGACGGTATGAGGGTCAGCGAGATCATCGCCTCACCTGACCTGACCGCGGACATTTTGAACCGCCAGCGCCAAGTCAAACAGATATACAGACCACATTGCAGAGCAATGGGGATATTCCAGCCATTAATTGATCACAAGATTGCATTCGTTTATCCATTACAAAAGCCCTGAAAACAAAGCTCATTTATTTCCAAACATGTCAGGAATTGTAGAAAGAAAATACATTGAGACTGAAAAATTTTCCATAATTGCACAGTGGACTTAGCAGAACTTTATTAATGTCCATGGCTGAATTTCATAGATAATATAGATTGGTCCCTAGGGCATGAGTTGCCAGAGGTGACACACAGCCCACCACAATCCTGTGTTAAAAATTGAGAATGAGCAAAATTGAGTTTTCATTTTTTTTGGAAAAAACTGAGAGATTTTAGAAAAATGTCGATGAAATACACTGGGGACATCGGGGAAGGGTATATTAAGGTGGTTTTGGTGGTTTTTTAAGGGTGCAATGAGCTTTAAAAATGTAAAACTTAGAATGTTACTAAACCCAGGACCCTGCATTCACTATGTCTGGTCTCCCACAGTACACAGAACATGGAAATTCAATTATTTTAGTAAATATAAACTGTTAAATACCTTTTCTCATCAGCAGTATATAGTGAGGGAAAATAATTATTCGATCCCCTGCAGATTTTGTAAGTTTGCCCCCTTACAAAGATGAAGGTTCTATAATTTGTATCATCGGTGTATTTTAAATGATAGAGACAGAATATCAACCAAAAATCCAGAAAAAACACATGATACAAATGTTATAAATTGAGTTGCAGTTCAGTGAGTGAAATAAGTATTTGCTCCCCAAGCTAAACATGACTTGGTACTTGGTGGAGAAACCCTTGTTGGCAAACCCAGAGGTCAGATGTTCCTTGTAGTTGGTTACCAAGTTTGCACATCTCAGGAGGAATTTTAGTCCACTCCTCTTTACAGATCTTCTCTAAATCCTTAAGGTTTCTTGGCTGTCGCTTGGCAACTCAAAGCTCAAGAAGAAGCACATTAAGGTCACGGAGTGGCCTAGCCAGTCTCCAGGCCTTAATCCTATAGAAAATTTATGGAGGGAGCTGAGCGACAGCCAAGAAACCTTAAGGATTTAGAGAAGATCTGTAAAGAGGAGTGGGACAAAATCTCTCCTGAGATGTGTGCAAACCTGGTCACCAACTTCCAACTACAAGGTCTGACCTCATTGATTGCCAACAAGGGTTTCTCCACCAAGTACCAAGTCATGTTTTGCTTGGGGATCAATACTTATTTCACTGACTGAACTGTAACTCAATTTACAGCATTTGATTTACGTGTTTTTTCTGGATTTTTTGTTGATATTCTGTCTCTATCATTTAAAATACACCTATGATAAAAATTATAGACCCTTTATTTCTTTGTAAATGGGCAAACTTGATCTGCAGGGGATCAAATAATTATTTTCCCCACTGTATAGCAGTCTTCTGACTTCTATCAGTGTTGGTTTAACCAATTAGGTTCCACAGTATAACAAGCATGCTTTACTGCATATACAGACTGATTTTACTGTTGTGGATTTAGTAACACTTTAATCTAATGAGAACCAATTAATAGGTAGCAGCAAGCATTGAGATGCTCCCACATCACAAAACAAAAATAAAGAAAAATGCAGCACTAGCTTAGTAAACTTTACACATATGACTACATATTCATAATAATGGTGACACCCCCTTAAGGAAAACAATATAAAAAAAAAATGTTCTCCAAAATTAAAAAAAAAACAATGTGTACAACAACAACTTTTCATCAAACATTGCTTTCTTTCATAGACTGTGTTCCAGTCCATGCAAATAATGTGCATGTAACACGTTCTTGAGAAAACAGTTCACCTTTAAATGTGCTCTCTCCATAGAATAGTGAATGTATTGATTATGAAACACCCTCTGATATCCTCCACCATATACACTAGCATTTCGCGTTCACGTATTGACCTATGTGTTAAATATATCAAAAGTTTGTTTCCCCTTTAAATGGGATCAAAAACTGCAATGGCCGCCTCTCCTCCTGGTGTGCCCAGTTGGATCTGCTACTTCAAAAGTGGTATGCATCAACACTCAAAAGGATCACAGCAAGACCATCATCATGCTGACTGTTTAAGACCACCAATTTATTAAAAATCTCAAATAAAATGGATTCACGTTTATATGTGCACCCCTTAAGGAGCTGAAATATGGTATTCTTTGGGTCACTTCCGGTGACACGATGACGTCATTGGCTCCATTCCGACACATTTCATCAGTAAGTGTGACTTTTTAAGGTTCCTTGTGATCAAGCCCCGGTGGTGATACATTTAGGAGGAGTGGTTTTCCTGTGTGGAGACATTTAAGATGAAGGTATATCATTGATGGCTGAATAAAGTGATTGGACAATCTGTTACCGGAGTGAGGCTTTCTTCTGTATTCTGCAGTAGTGAGTGGAGGCATTTTTTCCTTTTTATGCTGACACCCTGGCTATCTGTGGATGGTGAGAGGCATGAATCTGGAGCAGTGCAATGGAGTGTGGATGTAATAACCTACAGTTAGGTCCATATATATTTGGGCACAGGCACAATTTTAGTTTTTTTTCAGGTATTTACCAAAACATATTCAAGCTATAGTTATACAATGGATATGGACTGAAAGTGCACACTCTCAGGTTTAATTTGAGGGTATGTACATCCAAATCAGAGGAAGGGTTTAGGAATTACAGCTCTTAAAAATAGCCACCCCCTTTTTTCAAGGGACCAAAAGTAATTGGACAATTCAATCTAAAGCCTGGACGTCCATGGAAGACAACAGTGGTGGATGATCGCAGGATCCTCTCTATGGTAAAGTAAAACCTATTCACAACATCCAGACAAGTGAAGGACACTCTCCAGGAGGTGTATCATTGTCAACGTCTACAATCTGAGAGCAAATACAGAGGGTTCACCACAAGGTGCAAACCATTCATAAGCCTGGAGAATAGAAAAGCCAGATTAGACTTTGCCATAAACATCTAAAAAAGCCAGACCAGTTCTGGAAAAGCATTCTTTGGACAGATGAAACTAAGATTAATCTGTACCAGAATGACAGGAAGAAGAACGTGTGGAGAAGGCTTGGAACACTTCATGATCCAAAGCACACAACATCCAGCTGGTGGAGCTTGCAGTGTGATAGCATGGGCATGCATGGCTTCCAGTGGCACTGGGTCATTGGTGTTTATTGATGATGTGACAGAAGACAGAAGCATCCGGATGAATTCTGCAGTGTTTAGAGATATATTGTCAGCCCAGATTCAGCCAAATGCAGCAAAGTTGTTTGGACGGTGCTTCACAGTACAGATGGACAATGATCCAAAACACGCTGCAAAAGCAACCCTGGATCTTTTGACGGAAAAGAAGTGGAATATTCTGCAATGGACGAGTCAATCCCCTGAGCTCAACCCAATTGAGCATGCATTTGACTTGCCGAAGGCAAAACTAAGGGCAGAAAGACCCACAAAGAACAACTGAAGACAGCTGCAGTTTGAGCCTGGCAAAGCATCAGAAAGGAGGAAACCCAGTTTTTGGTAATGTCCATGGGTTCCAGACTTCAGGCAGTCATTGCCAGTAAAGGATTCCCAACAAAATATTAAAAATAAAAATTGTATTTATGATTATATTCCTTTTCCTTTGTCCAATTACATTTGAGCCCCTGAAAAGGGGGGGGGGCAGTGTATAAAAATATTTGCAGTTCCTAAAATGTGTGCTTGATATTTATGTTCAATCCCTTGAATTAAAGCCGAAAGTCTGCACTTCAAATTCATTTGGATTGTCTCGTTTTAATTTTATTCTGGTGGCACACAGAGCCAAAAGTATGGAAATTGTGCCTGTGTCCAAATATATATGGACCTAACTGTATAACGTGTTGGTCTATTTTCTTGCCATTTTATGATGTCATTTAAATTACAGTACTCCAAATCTATTGGCAGAGTAATAACAAAAACACTACAGAGCCCACGCTACCCAAAAACCTACAAACAGCAGCTGGCATAAATTCTTGGTAGGAATAAAATACACTATACACAAATATGCAGCGCTTAACAAATATAAAATAAATTATAAACATAAACTGGAAAAAACAGTGATCTAAGAGTCCATAGAGTGCATGTGCAACAGAAATTCTAATAATATGCTGGAGGAACCAGCACAGCAAAGGCACAGTGATCTTAATTTCCTTTCTATGTTGAGGAAATCAAGATTGCCACACTAATAGCTTTGGAGTCACATAGTATTCATTTCATCATAAAATGCCAAAATAACAATCCAACACATTTCAGGGGTTACAATACAACCCCTTCATCAAAGCCCTTAATAGGAATCTTGCTGCTTTTATGTAGAAGCTCTGAAGGCTTTATATGTTATAGATACCCATCTTAGTGGAGAGTGCCAACTACATTGGACTATTGACTCTATATACTGATCTTTTGACTTGGGACTACAAAACCCTGTACTATTAGTTATGTAGTATTCATTTCATCATAAAATGCCAATATAACAATCCAACACATTTCAGGGGTTACAACATAACCCCTTTGTCAGGGCCCTTAAGAGGGACCTTGATGCTTCCATCAAGGTAGTAGCTCAAAAAAATCCTTTCTGTTGGGCTTTGTTACAGAGAGCCATCTTATGGGGAGTGTCAATTACATTGCATTATTAACACAGGCTATATACTGCTCTTTTGACTTGGGACTACAAAGTACAGCTGTCAGCAACTCCCTACAGGGGATACCAGCATCAGGTGATCAAAGTGAAGGAAAATAAGCATCCAAGGCCAGTACTCAAAGTCCCATCTAAAATCTAAAACTAAAAATAGAAAAGGATTTGTTTGGGTGAAAATTATGGCAATTCTCTGGCGTTCAGTAAAAGTCATCTTGCGCACAGTCTGCGTTTAATGCATCCACCAAAGTTACAAGCCCCTAGAATTCATATATCTATGGAAATCAGGGACTTAGGGCAAGTAGAATTTAGAATGTCTCTTAACACTGTCTCACCCACTAGAGCCATCTCGTTCTTTTTTTCCCGCAATAAGAGTAAAAATCCTTTGCCATTCTGAATTTTAGATTGTGAATCACAATCGCTCACAGCA
This sequence comes from Glandirana rugosa, assembly GCA_018402905.1. Classification (NCBI taxonomy): domain Eukaryota; kingdom Metazoa; phylum Chordata; class Amphibia; order Anura; family Ranidae; genus Glandirana; species Glandirana rugosa. The sequence goes on along the minus strand of BLSH010101265.1, from coordinate 645,096 downwards.
GACACGCTCCACAAATCTGATACTGCACAACACTACCATTTCTTTTATAATTCCATTGCTTTCAGGACAAAGTGTTACCTTTATGGAGCAAGCTGTTATCATGAGCTGCCCATGCCAAACACATGGCTTCCAGTGACAGGATTGTGTTTCAATACTTTGGTGCTTTTCTGAGAGATCCATGCCTCAAGGCCCAAGGACCTGCCGCTTTGCCAGACATGACTGCATGGAACATGAAGGAAGATTTTTATTTGTATATAAGAAGTCTGTTGGCTTAAGACAAAATATATGCTCTTCCCTAGCCAGGGCCAGATTTGGTTTTGCTCTTTATATTTTGCATCCTCATTTTAGCTATTAAGTCCAGTCGTTTTTACATTGGATAACTTAAATAACATAATGTCATTTCAGAAAATGTAGCCTTGGTTTTTGATAAAGTGAACAGTATTGGTCAATTTAGCAAAAAAAAATATATATATATATATATAAGGTTTACAAATTAAAAAAAAAACAGATATAGTTTCAATTTTAAAAATAATCAATACATAATCTTAATTTACAAATAGGTATCTGCAGGTAACCTTAAAGAGGATGTAATGCTAAAAAAAAAAAGAAAAGGAGATCCTGTTCCCTTATAGTAGATTAAACAGCACAGTGCTTGCACTGTCTAGTCTGTCCCTCTCTATGCTGTAAAAAACCTGGTTGATCCTTCCTGTTTCTGTGTCCCCCTTAGTGTGCTGACCATGGTAATCATGGCTGCTGATCCATGATTACCCCCCCACCCACCCCCCCCCCCCTCCCCTCCTGCCACTATTTGTAGCTGACAGTAAAGTTAAAGAAAGATTACTGCCAGCCCCTCTGTTCTATCAAGCCGTCCTACACAGTGTACATGTATAAAATGGTGCCTCTAAATACCTTATCCCAGATCTTTTCTGGCCGGTCACGTGACCTCCGGTCGCTCTCCTCCTCCGATCTAAGGGCTACAGAGGGAGCCAGGTTCACTAATACAGTGATCAGTGCTAAAACTATACACTCCAACTGTACTAATGACACTGGCTAATAAGGGGTTAATATCAGGGGCGAACAAAGGGTTAACTGTGTGCCTAGCCTGTGTTGTGATACAGTATGGGAGGTGCTTTTACTAGGGGAAGGAATGGATCCATGTCCCTGCTTTGCAGAGACACAGGATCCATGCCTTCCCTCCTGACAGAACAGCAATCTGCCTTGTTTACATAGGCAGACCGCCATTCTGCCTCTGTACCGAATGGTCGTCGGGTGCCAGCGGACATTAAGTCGGCAGCACCCACCGCCGGGGGTGCACATTTGCGCCCACTACCCAGGAGCGTGGGATCACGTATATGTATGTGATCCGGCACACAGTTGCTGTCTTGTAGGAGTAAAACTGCTATAGGGCGGACAGCAAGTGGTTAATGTACTAGGGTTTACATAGAAGAACCATTTATATTTCACACATTTACAGTATGCTGTGTTAATGTGAATGTTACTGCCTGCAAAACACATTAAAGCGGAGTTCCACCCAAAAATGGAACTTCCGCTTTAAGCAATCCTCACCCCCTTACATGCCACATTTGGCATGCAATTTTTTTTGGGGGGGGGGGGAGTGTGTCCCCAGGTTTCAGAGGGACTTCCTGTCCCTCTTCCACCTTCTGCCTCTGGGCCACCAAGGCGACTCCTCCTCTCCTCCTAGGCAGCCCCTCCCTCCTGGCAATCTTCTGGGACACGTCACGTCACAGGTCCCAGAAGATTGCCTGGCCACTAGGAATGCGCAGCGCAACTCGCGCATGCGCACTGGGTGCCCAGCCGTGAAGCCGGGCCGGGTGCCCACACTAGGAATGGCGGGGCCGTCGGGAGGAGGGGGGGGCGAACGAGGCTTCGGGCGCAGCCATCGCTGGACCGGGAGACAGGTAAGTTACTGTTTATTAAAAGTCAGCAGCTACACTTTTTGTAGCTGCTGACTTTTAATAAACAAAAAAACGAGTGGAACTCCACTTTAATACACAGCACTCGCCTTAGCGTGTTGCAGTGGCATTTATCATCAGTGGCACCCTGGCGCAGTAATTCAATGCACCTTTGATACACATGCCACATCTTTGAGCAATATGGTGGGCTATATTGAAGAAAATGGTACATGCCCAATTTTTGTGTCCTTTTGGTGTGTAGGCAGCCTATTCATTAAAATAGGCTACTTTAATTCAATGCACATTAATGTGTGCCTTTACTGGAATGGACAGATTTGCATCCAGCCTGAAAAAGAATGGCACCACAATGCACTAATACATGAAAGGGGACTTGCAGCAACGTGCACTTTCCCACAGAGCATCGCACTGGAGAGCTTGAAAAATTCTGCATTAATCTGCGTCTTTTATATCTTCATAAATTTTTAATATATTAAATTGATACATTTGACAAACAATACATTTTTTGCTGTAACATATGGTCCATGGTACTTAAAGTGGTTGTAAACCCTTACATATACCCAGTGAAGTGACTGGCCTCAGGTGATACACAGGGAGGAAACAAATCCTCCTACATAAATTGTACCTGTTTATCTGCAGTGTTCTCTTCTCTACATCCATTTCTAAGTCAAGAATTTATAAAGCTTGTCTGAGCTGTCAGAGAACACAGGGCGGAGAGATGCATTTACATACTGCAGAGCTCATTGAGGAGAGGTCTGAGAGCTGATTGGAGGGAAGGGACATATCCCCCTTCGCACAGCACATAGGAACACAGTTGAGGCTGTCAATCACAGTCTGTGTGCTGAAAGTCCCTCCCATCTCCTTTTTTCTCTTGGTGTCAGGAAAACTTCAGATGTGAGGAAAGGGACAGCAGACAGATATGGCACTCAGTGCTCTGGCTTGAAACAAGTACACACTATAGAGGGATATACCTTGTTCATATTTAATGTCTGAGCTTTACAACCACTTTAAAGAGTCTTTTATTTTATGTCCTGAGCTATAAATGTATCTGAAGACAGTGCTTGCTGCAGAAAAAAATAACCAATCTTACAAGTAAGCTGGCCCCGTTAGAACCTCTGGAAAACTGCCTTTTACTATGCAATTTGTCACATATATTAGCGATAATAAATTACTGGTGGTTCTTGGGGGAATGATTCCCCTGGGTCAGTTTATTAAATGGGGCTTTCTGAAAATACAAGAACTACGGATCTTCGCTTCCCTGAAGTGTCAGCATATAACTCTCAATGGCCATCCAGGAAACGTCTTAGAGAGGCCACACTTACGCCAATTGCTTTATCTCCTAAGAACTTTTCCTTTCTCAGGTCAGCCTATTACATAATGTGTTTGAACTTGACACAGTCTGGGTCCCCCCTGCTTCCTGCTGCCTCTTCTCACACTTTCTCCCCAGTGCTTCCTTTATCCATTTGTTCCTCCCATTGTTTAGTAGACAATCAATAGAACCTTCACTGCTGTCATGAATGTTCTTTATATCCCTCTTCCTGGACCCAGTGACCGCATCTTCCTTCCTTGGCTTTGAGAACCGGCCACCCTTCAGAGTAATGGCTTCTCACCTGGCCGCATGTGCAGCTGTTTCTGGAGACTCGCAATATAGACATTTAAAATAATAAGAAAAAAAAAAAAATATATATATATATATAAACAATGAAAAAATAGGAAACAGAGAGTGAAAAAGATAGGAAAAGAAAGGAAAGTGAGAGAGAAAGAAAATAAAGCAAAGAGAGAGAAAGGAGAGAGAGAGAAATAAAAGAAAGGGAAAAGAGAAAGAGAAAAGAAAGAAACAAGAGAGAGAGAAAAGAAAAGAGAAGGAGGGAGAGAAAAGAAATGGAAAAGAGAGAGAGAGAAGAAATGAAAGACAGAGAGGAAATAAAGGGAAGAGAGAGAGAAAAGGAAAAAGGAAAGGGAGAGTGAGAGAAGAAGTGAAAGAGATAAACAAAATGATTGGCGAGGGTCATGGGTGGTGCCACATCCCAATTGAGTACAAATCAAGGAAATACCCCTAGTGGTGGGACTTTTAAAGCACTTACACAAGTATACAATAAAAGTATCAAAATGTTGATACTTTTATTGTATACTTGTGTAAGTGCCTTAAAAGTCCCACCACTAGGGGTATTTCCTCGATTAGAAATGAAAGAGAGGGAGAAAAAAAAAAAAAAAAGGAAAAAGAGAAAGGAAAAGCATGATTGACCAGTGATGGATCAGATTGTGCTATTGGTATGTTTCTATGTGATGATGTTATTCTATGAGCCATAGAAAGTGAACAGCATTCTAAGTATTCTTTTTACAGAGAGAGAGAGAAAGAAAAGGAGGGAGAGAGAGAGAGAGAAAGGAGAGAGAAGGAGAGAAATAAAGGAGAGATAGGGGAGAGAGAGAGAAAGAGAGAGAAAGAAATGAGAGAGAGAGAGAGAGAGAGAGAGAGAGAGAGAGAGAGAAATAAAGGAGAGATAGAAGAGAAAGAGAGGGGGACGAGGGACGAGGGAGAAAGAAAGGAGAGATAGAAGAGAGAGAGAAAGAGAGGGGGACGAGGGAGAAAGAAAGGAGAGATAGAAGAGAGAGAGAAAGAGAGGGGGACGAGGGAGAAAGAAAGGAGAGATAGAGGAGAGAGAGAGAAAGAGAGGGGGACGAGGGAGAAAGAAAGGAGAGATAGAGGAGAGAGAGAGAAAGAGAGGGGGACGAGGGAGAAAGAAAGGAGGGATAGAGGAGAGAGAGAGTATCAAAACAATTGTTTGGATGAGAGCCTCATCAAAGATGCACATGGGACTTTAATGGATTGGTTCTGGTCAAAGTGAGCACAATATTCCCATTACTTAAAAAATAAGTCTTTATTGATATCCATTTTTTAAAAAACATACTTCATAAAATTGTATATAAGTTTGTATCCAACATTTTACATGCATATCCATATACAATACAATGAATTTGACAAATCAGGAGGGGGAAAAGTTATCAACGTTTCGCAATACTATTGCTTCTTCAGGATTATTTCACTTCTTGTGGTTGTCCTTCCTCCATCGGTTTGTCAGCGAGCCGGCGCTGCACAGACAGATCAGGGGGGGATAAATCCCCACTCCCCACTCTCGAGCGGGCGGTGCCAGATCCACCCACTCAATCTGGGGGGTATTGGACTGTTCCCTCAAAAATATACTCCTTGTTCCAGACAATTGCATCAATGCTCCATCTGGACCGGGAATACACAGCGGCGGAGCGCCCACGCCTCCATGAGGAGAGAGAGAAAAGAGATAAATAAAGGAGAGGGAGAGGAGAGAGAGAAAGAGAGGGGGGCAAGAGAAAAAGAAAGGGGAGATAGAGGAGAGAGAGAGTGAAAGAAAGTAAGGAGAGATAGAGGTGTGTGAGAGAGAGAGAGAGAGAGAGAGAGAGAGAGAGAGAGAGAGAGGAATAGAGGAGAGATAGAGGGAGGAGAGAGAAAGAGAGAGAGAAAGGAGAGTCATGGTGAGAGAGAGAGAGAGAGAGATGCTGCATCTGTAGAGTCAGGTGTGGCCGGCCTGGCAGTAATGTTCTGACAAGATGCCAGGAAGAAAAGGGAAGCTACAGAGAGAAAACTGGAGGAACAGTCATGGGAGACGTCTCTAACACCTATTTGGCGCAGTATTCAGCCTACAGCTTCCTCTTTATTTCCATATTTAGAGTTCATGTTTGGTGGAAAATTGAACACACTGCTTTCTTTTATTGTTCTAGGGGCTCAGCTGCATGTTATCCTGCTCAGAATTCTCAAATCAAATCCAGGCATTGCTATGATCACTACAAAGCCCCAAAATGGACTCACACGTTCTTAAAAATACACTGAATTCTTCATAATGAAAAAGGAAAAAAAATAATAATTAAAAAAAAAAAAACAGCCATGCTTACCCTCCATAACACATACCATAAAGCTTAGCTCAGAAACATCTACAGCAGAAGTATGTGCGTTAATCTGAGTCTTTTAAAAGATTATGTCCTGAATATTTCCCTTTCAGAGAGTCAGTATTACTTAACAGCTCTCCCATTATCTGCTTTTATATTTATATTTTTTCATAGTCTAAGCTTATGTAGACCTCTTTGTTGATGGGGGGGGGGGGGGATAAAAAAGATATTGCACTAAACCTGTAGGTAAATAAGAGAACCAGAACCTTTGCTAAGTGGAAGAGTGGGATTAATAATAGAGTTGGCTGTGCCTCCACCCAGGACAGGGGATTCCCTTCCTGGGAAATGAACTAGTAATTCACTCAAAGTAATCGGAAGCAGAAGAACTACTGCAACCAGCATGTAACATTAACCATATGCATTTAGATGCACACCGGTATAGAAATAATACACGTTTTATGCAGCACTGCCCCCGTAGGGATTGCTGTGTGTAGACTTCCCTCGCCTTTTCCCCTTACCTTGCCACGAGCTGCTAAGGGTTTTCTCACAACCGCCCACACTCTCATCCACTCGTTTCCAATAATCAACCCAGGGGTTTGTTTTTTTTTAGTATTTATTGTTGGAAATTGGATGGGAGAAGGGAATAGTGGGATGCTCCAACTGGAACTAATTACAGATGAGGACAACTCTTGTTCTGTTACATGATTTCCATGTAACATAAATATGCAGCTATAGTAATGTTTTTATAGTTGGTTATTACAATGCCATCTTGTGGTTCTTTTAGATATTACACCTTCCTATGATTTTCTTGGTGTTCTACCGTAACATTATTGGTTGATATTTTTGTAATGATATCGACGTATAAATACAATGTACCTTTAGTACATTGTCTTGTTCTCAACAGGAGTAGACATTAATCAAGGTCAACCTCGTAGGGTGATAAGGGAAGAGGGTAGGTTAAAGGTTGTTATTTATGATTTTTTTTTGTTTGGGGACCCAACTAATAACCTTTGCTCACCTACTCTCACACCCGCCAACACTCTTTTGGGAATCGTCGAGCACCGTTCCATTCCCCTTTTCCGCTCCCTTCAGATGTGTGTCGTTAGGGATGCCCCCGTCACGACGTATTTTGCACATAAT